>JAANSQ010000270.1:0-28997 GCA_036850885.1 Lepidocyrtinus dapeste
GGTTGAGGACATAAACTTCAACTCAATGAGGGGCTATTTAGGACCCGGAACATTCCCCTGCTTTGACCCCCGTTGTAGTTTATGTCCATATGTCGGTGGTAGTCCAACGGTCAACCTAGGTCCACATGGCCTACCTCAGCTTACCAAGAGAGCCGATTGCTTCACCAAAAATTCAGTTTATGTTGGGGTGTGCCATCAGTGCGAACAAGAAGACCAGTTTACTTGCTATTTCGGAGAGACCATTCCTAAATTAGGTGAAAGATGTAGACAACACAAATCTATGCGGTGTAACTCGTCATCTATTTTTAGAAATCAAACACGATTCCCAACCATTGACCTTAAGCGTGCTGAGGTCGAGAGAGTTATTGCTGCTGGAGTAGATCCTGATGACGTGCTCCGTGATTGGTTCTCCCATGTGACACCAGGAGGAATTCATCCAGAAGGTCGAAGGATGTCTGTTGTGAATATTATTCCTCACAACTTTTTACGAAAAAACAGAGAGAGAAACCTGGTAGCAGAGCACATGTTTCTCAATGGGGATTTTGACTGTTGTGGAATGGGAATTGGTTGCCTGAATACGTACGCTTCTGACTAATTCCTATTTTAAGTTTTCAGCTAGTCAGCTCATCCTGGTTGTTATTAGCTAGTTGTACATATTTATAATATGTATTATAAGAAAAGAGAAGATGCGTAGTTTATGTAGTGAATATTAAGCTTAGAATTAGTTGAACATTGTATATTTCGATGTCTTGTTAATTAATGAACTTTTGATAAGCGCCTTGAAATGATTTGTATTTTAATTTAATGAATAAATTAAATTAATTAACTGACCTGTCTTCGCATCTCGTTCGCAAAGAAAATTCCACCTATAAATAATTCACGGAACAATTTAGACAATGCAGTCACCCTAGAAAGGTAAACTAATTTTCCTTTTTCTAGAGTAATTCAAGGAGTGCATAGAAAGAGACATTTAGGTACATGGGAATAACAAAAGTAAGGAAGGAAAAATTAAGGTCATGGAAAATACGACAGGAAAAGAACAAAAGCAATTGCAAAATATAAAGGCGAGAGAAAACGGGACATACTCCATGGAACTCCCAAAGCTACGATCGTCTACACCAAATTAATCTTGTTTAGGATGGTAAGCTAAGCGCGCCATTTTTTATCATCATTATTTTGTCTAGCATGAATGCATAGGAACTAGGACCAACAATGAATGGATAACGCGTAGGAAACAGTTTTAATTTAACACTTGGCCAGATCCTACGCTGTAAAATTGTAATTGTAAGCAAGGGAAAAACTTACCCATGACAAGAGACAAAGAGTATCCAAACGGAGCTTGACACCAGACCAATCCTGTTGTATAAATTGCTTCAGCGGTTCCATTAATATAACCACCTCCTACCCACGTAGCAGTCATTGTGAAAATCCCTACGAACATGCCAATATTTCTCCCAGCCAACATGACCTCCTCCTCAGACTCATCTCCTGAGCCTTTTCTCCCTGCCCAGATCCCCACGGCAAGGATGAGAACGTAGAATAGAACAATAGAGATGACTCCCCAAATGTTCAACATTTTGATTAATGTAGCGCGATAGGTAATTTGATTAGTTGGTGGTGATGAAGAAAATTGTAACCTTTCCAAAGCCTTTCTTCTGCTTCAGTTGTTAATGCGGGATGAGAACATGAAATATTTCCAAGTTGTATAGCTTTACTAGGAAAAATGCTCCCAAATGTTGAAAGAAGCAGTAGAGATTATTATTGCTATATCCAATACAGTTTTCAAGGGTAGCGGTGAAGAAAAATATCTTCTCAAATTTTCTCGGGATTAATTGAATTGACTTGTTTCGGTGTACAGTGAGAGATCACAAGGAAGTTTCTATGCTGTAACGAGGTGAAAGTAAATGGGATGTAGGGTGACGCTAGATGCTTCGCCTTCCTGCATACAATCCACCACAGAAAATCTTTTAAAGTTGTACCATCTCATTAATATACCTAATTACGGAACGATGGGCGTACTGCTAATAGCATTAAGATAATTTTAAATAGTCACTTCATGAAAATTGTCCTATCTGCTGCAGTAGCAATAGTACAGGTGGGTTTATGAAGTGAAATTTAGCGACGCATCCTTCTTTATCTGTCAATCATTCTATAAATGTGGGAATAGATAGAAAAGAGAAACCTTACCTATAAATCAGCGGGATATGGCCCAATCATGTAATTGATTCCTCTCGTTCTCGTATAAAAACTATATATGCTTCACTGGCAAGTCAAACTTTTAAAATTCTTATGTTATCATGTTGATCACAATTTAGCCTCATTGTTGAATAAAACCTGAGGGTAAAGTCCCGAAAATAAAATCTCCTTAAATATATCTCACTACGAAGTTTGGAGTATATGGTCTCGTCGAAAAGTTTGCACTCCCGTAACTAGTACACTGTGAAATACTTCCGGAAGACTTGAAACTTTCAAAAACTGTTTACGCTGCGATATTCTTTAAAAAATAAAGTATTTGTTACACTTTTATCGTAAGAATTTTCAAGGAAAAAAATAATTTCACTTTATAGCAGCACAGAACTCTCTTCGTACGATAAAGTTTCTTTTGTTTTTTCGTTTAGATCAACTAGTACTTTGGCAATGGTTTTATGGAGGGGTCCTTCTAATAGAATCGATTTTTTTTTGACTACGTCAATTATCTTTCAGGTGAAAATGATGACGTCAGTTTGATATTTTCAGTTCATTGATTTATCCACTACAATTACATAAATTTAATCTATATGGATTCTACCATTTGAAAATACTTTTCCTCTAATTTCATCCAGTGAACTATTGAGTTGTTTTTGGTAGAGATGGTATTGTCTGGCTTCTGTATGCTTGTTTCTTCTTCGCTACTTTGTACAGGTTTTCCTTATTCCTTTCTCAATCCAAGCGAAAAAATACTTTATTCTGGAAAATATCTTAAAGTTCTATTTCCGTTTTTGTAGTAACTGAACAATTTGATTACCGGCTCTGATTTAAGAAGTTTAGACTATCTCTTTGAGCTAAATTTATTTACCCTATGCACGATATAACTCTGGATTTAGTATCTAAATAATTTGACTCGTGGTTATAACTGCCGTCCCATACAAATATAATTTCTATGAATATATTCTTCTCGTATAATTATATTGTAAATACACGTACGTATTAGAACAATAGAAATTATCCTGGATTCAAATTTTAATCAATTAATTAATAGAGATTAGATTATGTTACTTAAAAATTGTAAGATGAACAACGAACTTGAAATGGGAACATAGGCTAACTGAATAAAAAATATTTTTAATAATATTATGCAAACTAATTAGGGCAGTAGTCGCCCCACCGCAAAGAAGTTTTTTGTGATGGACTATTTTTCGTCTTGAATCTCAGGCCAAACATCGACGAATCCTTTTTCTAGACAACAGTTCTTCCATATATATTATACACATTTAGAACGATGATTGCTCAACGTGATCGTGTCGATTGTTTTAGAAGGGCGCGCCTTCTTCTAATAACGACTCTCGTATTTATTTAATATTTTCTTCTTTAATTTCGCAAATGATTATTTTATCAAATTAACTTGAACCACAGTCATTGTCACAAGAGTTCTAAACTTTAAGCACCATTTCTCAATGAATTAATATTTTACTTTTAAACCACTTTAATTTAATTCTTCTTAGGAGTGATCTCGTGTTATTTCAGGTTTTGCACGAATAAATCAATATATTTTGATGTTGATCCGAATCGCTGACAAATATTGTTTTGAGATAATTCAAAACCTTCTTCCGTTATACTTCTGATGAGCAGGATGATGTAAACGGTATTCCGTTATTTTTCGTCGTATAAAACGGTTAGGGAGACCTATTTGCGTCCGTTGGAGCTAAAGCAAGACACACTTTTGTAACAGCATGGTACGAGTAAAAACGGGTTGGAAAGTAGTCTAGTTTCCCCTTGCTCTTTTTGGCTGCCTTGTTATTTTTTACTATACTTACGTATATAATAACGGTGCCTCTTATTTCATACTTTATACAGTCAAAAGCATGCTTAGTTTGCGTACCTATTTTTCTAGAGAAGAAAAAACCAACATATTTATATCAAGAGGTTAAAAACACGAAGCGTTATATACCCAGAACGAATGCATGGGATGTTATTCTGAATTAGAAGAGAAGGAGACTTTCCCTTAGCTTTTACTCCAGCGTTTGCTTTGCGTGCTTTATGGGCTCTCTCTGTAGACATTCACTCGTTTCTCTACTTCCTTGCCCATTTTCTCTCTTTACTTTTTAAAGGCTTCAGTACGTAAAACTCTATGATTACGCTGGAGCTTTCTTTGTAGCCCTCTCTTGCATTCTAGCGACTCATGTTCCATAGTGGTATTTATTCTGAACGAATACATGGGGATATGCGAAACACGAGCACGATGGATACGATAAAAAAGGAGAGAAACGTGGGCTGACTAGAACGGAAGAAAATATTTGGTTACTTTTACATTTTTTACTTTCATTTATGCACCGCTCAGCAAGGAAAGCAAGTATAACTGGACGAAAACTCCAAGGGCTTCCTATGTTCCTATGTCCAACTTCCAAAGATAAGAACTACTGGGAGTAGAAGTAATCACGTTTACATTCAAAATAGGTGGGAAGATTGGGCCAAAAAGGTATATAGATTTGGGGTGTGAGGGGTAATAACAATCTAATAATAATATACAAACACTATGCTGTCGATTTCTTTCAGGTGTATTTTCTGGACGTGGTGGCGATGACGTACTTTCTAGCAAAATATAATACTTTTCGTTGATGGCTTGTCTAGGATTGCAAACTGATTTTAATACAGTAATCTTTTTGTGTGCTTTGTATTTAATTAATTAATTTGAAAGTAACTTAATTTAAGTAAACATTCTTCTTGTTATGAAGAATTTCAGAAATTAATTGCTTTTTGCGATTTGCGTGATCCTGCTAAAGAGGAGTGAACGCAAGTGTTTCATCTATGCCTAAATACCTGTGCGTCTAAAATGCTTTCATTTCACAATCATAAGAATTTCTGCGAAGGTGCCCTTCGGATTGCCAAAACAGATACGAAGTTTGAACAAGTTTCGTTGATTCGTACCTATTGATAATGCATAAAGCTGTAGTGGAAGCAACCCACAGGACAGGGACTGGCGCTAGTGCTGGCTGGCTTCTTAAAACGAAATATTTTTCTCTACGTTGTAATCGAAGTTCAATTACTCTTTCTTGGAAATGCTCTATGAATCATTGACGCACCTGAAAATTTCTATGTTGAAAAATTAAGGAATTTTGAAAAGCAAAAAATGAAGAAGATGTGGAGGGCGTAGAATACTGCCGTCACTTAAAACTGCATAAACCATTTGAATATTCAACTCTATACATTTTTATGAAGTAAAAGTCATCGCCTACTTATTACATATTTCTATTCTAATGATGTAAATGAAAATGTCAGCACTAACAATATCATTTCAAGAATAAAACAACGTTATTTATAAATTTTTAATAGAGCCGGAAGGTATTCATTATACTAGAATGGGAGGCATAAACGCGTATGACTTAAGATGCTTGCATTGCTTGACTTGACTTTTTCATCACATGGGAAAGGGAAAGCACAGACGTCTTTAGAAACGTGTGTACTAAGCAAGCTACCAGGGCGAACTGAACATGAAAACGAGCCAGAAAACTGGGAAAGGAGAAAGGCGGTGGCGACGGCAGGCGGTAGACATGCGTCACTCTGGAGGAGGGAGCATCAGTTCTATTGGCTGAAGAGTCAAAAGCGTAGGTGGCCTATTAATGAATTTATTTGTGTGTTATGAGCAAAAAAGAAAAGGTCACAGAATGTTACAAGCTTATACGTTTTACGTTTCTTAGTAGAAAAGTGTTCATATAACAATATCATGTTGCAGAAGTAAAAGCCATGTTCCAAAAAGGGTAAAGGGATACTTTCGCTTACAAAATAGGGACATGAAGGTTTCATTTAGACTGTAATTTAAAAGTGAAAAGTATATCGACAAAGTTTCCAAGAACAAAACATATTCCTTCGTGATATATATCGTAAATGGCCTACATCAGTCTCGTGAGGAACGGGACAAATATGAATGAAAAGTTTACTGGCTTTGTTCCACATTTTTTTTTTGTACTTTTCACTTTTTATTCATTAGTAAAACGTGAAGATATAGAGTAAGCTTTGAAGGGGTAATGCGTGATAAAAATTGAGCCAAGTGTACAATTTTATGCCTCACGTGCGAGCAAACTGGATAAAGCATTAGGACATGCACGCATATATGCCTCTGCACTAAAACTTTCCTCAATGCAAACGTAATCTGAGCTTAAAGAGTGAATATATTCCATTATCACCATAAAAACGTTTTCACGCGATGAATGGTTATAGTATCTCGTTTCATTTAAATGTTATTGTTTCAAAGCTTGATTTTGTATGATTTTTTTAACACTTTTACTTACTGTCCCTTTTACTTGCTATCCACTCTCGCTTTCCCAAACTCATCCAAATTTTTCCCCTGCAGAAGTAGCACAAGCTAAGTTAAGGACTTGAAAATGGTTACAGACTCAAGATGTGAGTTGGATTCTCTGGGATATGTGGCCTTGGGAAATATTCTAGCTACGTATACTGTCCCAATAAATGAGAACCACGCTTGGGCACTTTGCCATCAATGTGCCAAATATTTCCAGTCCGTTTTTCACCCATCTTCTGTTACAGCTCTAGAATCAGAAGACTCTAGGCTTACGTGTTCCAAATCGTACTTGGGAACCATTAAAATCAATGCGCTTGGCCATGTAAAATTTGACATTTCCATTACGGATGTAAATCCTGAAAAAGAATTTCTACTGGAAGAAGGCAAAACCATCTCAAGATACATGACAAGGGCTCAAGCCATTTCCAAACTTGCTGTAATAATTTATAACGCATTGGACTTTAGGATTCCGGATGAAGAAGAACGGAGTTTAAGCCTAGAACTGGAAAGTCTCTTGGATAAAATGGCATCTTCTGAAGAGACCAAGGACTCAGATTCAGCAACGTTTGAAGTAGAAGATATGCTGAAGGCGTGTTACAATCATTGGGATAAAAATTTACGGGAAGATGGGTTTCCAAGTGCGGATATTTTTTATCAGCAAACATGCAAGCTTCTTGTCATGGATGCTTTGGAGCTTACAAAATTCATTGATATTACTCATCAGGCTAGCAAAGCCTTAAGAAATTTTCACACTGATGACGATGACATTGAAGACAATCTTGAGAACAACCCATTCGACGATGCTCCATTATTGAATCTAGGAAACAAATCTAATTTGCATCCTGCCTTTAAACAAAATAATTTCAAGATAGTTGCGAAAATTTGGATCCAAGTTGTTCGAGAACTGAAACAAGGAGTGACCCTGAATAATATTGGGTCTTCAGAAAAACTAGGAAAGCAACGGGATTTTGAGAAAACTCCTTACGAACATCTCATGGATGACATTAGACATCAGAGATATCACTTGAAAAAGGTTCCTAATGAAGAGATTGCCATGCCTAGGAAGATCTTTGATCTGCACGACATTATCATGGAATACATTCGATCGCGCCCAAAACTACGCAGGGCATCGGATAGAGTTCTCCAGCCTTCAATTAAGGAATCCGATCCCTATGAAGATTTGATGAACAGTATTAGAAAGGCTCGCCTCCATAATGGAAAATATTAATGACAGTTTCTCAACTAAGCAACTTTTTATGTTGCGATATATTTGCAGAGATACATATTGAAAGTATAAATCGCACAATGAACTTAATTTTTGAAAAAATTTATTCATTTTCAATAAAAACAGCATGAATGTAACAAATAAATAGATAGTGGATAATTAAATCATTTTTGCATAAAAATTCAGTATTTTACAATAGGTAATGCATTGGTATCTTCTGTCGCAATGCACAGGAAGATATGTCTTCTTCAAAGCAGGTACCTTCCGGACACGTGGACACCACTGTGACACCGTCGGCGCACATTATGTACACAGTACAGTTACCTAAAACAATCGTAATTTAAATCATAAATTTGATAATTAGCACAAACCATAAAGAGTTATAGATTAATTTAAAAACCTGGATATGGCAAAAAGACAACTCCAGAGTCTGGGCAAGTAGGAAGTTGCGGGGTAGTTGTCGCCTCAGTGGTACTGGTGGATAATGTTGGTGGCGACGTGGTTGTTGTTGGCGTACATAAACTTGTATCCACGTTCTCCGGTAAGTCACATTCTTCTATGGTGGGATTAAAAAGTAAACCCTCTGCACATTTTCTTTCATGGGCAACTCCGTTAACGCAAATATGATATTTGCTACAGCAAGCTAATTATCGCCAGAAATAAATAGTAAAATAACATAACAATATTTAACACAGGAAAATTGGTAAAAGTACTACTTCGAAAGTCTAACTTACACGGATCGGGAATTTTTACTACTCCGGTTGGAGGACATCTGTTAGGTAAAGAGGTGGTGGATGGTTCTGTGGTAGTTGAAGGTTCTGTTGAGCTTGTTGGAGGCAGTGTAGTAACACTTGTTGTTGTTTGAATCTCAGTTGTTGACTCCATCGTACTGCTAGGAGTTGTTGACTCTTTCGTACTGCTATGAGTAGTTGACTCCGTCGTACTGCTAGGAGTTGTTGACTCCGTCGTACTGCTGGGAGTTGTTGACTCCGTCGTACTGCTGGGAGTAGTTGACTCAGTCGTACTGCTAGGAGTTGTTGACTCCGTCGTACTGCTGCGAGTTGTTGGAACTTCCGTGGTTGTTGCTCTTGAAGTAGTTGAAGGCGTTTCTGTGGTGCTGGGGGTAGTTGTTGAAAAGGTACTAGGACTGGTGGGATACGCTGAGCTGCCTACAAAAATGCATGCAAATATGATCGGTAAATTTTTCCTCCATCTCTTAGCATAAAAGATTTACCTGTAGGAGGTCTTGTCCCACCAATACACTCTGGAACCATTTCGTGGTAATCACAAACTTGTAATCTTGGATTATAGTACAAAGAATCTGGACATTCCATTACTACTAGGAATCCTGTCGAATGAAATAAATCATTGAATTGCGTAAATCTGAAATGTACTTTTGAATTACATAACTTAAATATGAACTGCGGGTGTAATTACTCATACAAGTGTTTTTTCTTACCACTGTCACAAACATAATACTTTGAACAATTGTTATGTGGAATGTAAGCAATCCCAGAATCCGGACATTCGGGGCCAACCTAAAAAACAGCACTTGGTAATTAAAACCTTTTCAAGGACTATGCTTGGTTGGATTAATAATTTTTAAATAAATGCGTTTTGTAAAGTTTAAAACCTACTTGGCATTCTACTTCCTTCAGATCACAACTGAACAAGTAAAGTACAATAATAAAATATAAGAATTTCATTTTTAGCATTTAAAAAGACTTGGAATTGAATTATTTTCTTATTATAACGTTAATTTTAATCGTCAAGAAAAGTAGAAACGTTTGTTTCATGAAATTTTATTACTTGGAATCACAGAATTGAGGTAGCAGCTTAGCTTTTATCAGGAGAAGAGGCATTTCTTCCCTTTCCAATGATCTTATTTGTTCAAGAAGATAAGCCACAAAGATTAATGACTGGGAAAATATATACATACGCGATAGTTTAGAAATATTTGGTGGTTAGCTGTTTAAACGATGCTATGTTTAAACTATTCATCGCACTCTTAGTAATTTTTTTAAGGTAAATAGATAAGGCCAGAAATATAGAACAGTTTGCTAGATAAGCAATTTTCATGAAAAATTCTTGAGGAAATGTGGACGAGAAATATGTCGATTAAAAAACACGGTATGAATCATGAATACTATTTATATGATGGTGTATCAAAACGACTACTGCTTGTATTAGTAAATGTATCAAAAATTGTTTGCATAAAGATTCAATCCTTTAATTTGTTTTTCACAGTGTAAAATACAAGAGGAATAAGCCTTAACTGCAAGATGTTATAAAAAAATCCATCAAATGTTTTACCAACTCTACGTGTATCCATTTTATTGGCATGTTTCACCCCAAGGTCTGGTACACGCCTGTTGTTCAAAGTTAAACCATAAATCAGCTCCGCAATTATAAACTCCTGTATTTACACCCTCGATACAATAATAAAATTTCGTGCAGTCTCCTGGGATCGGCATGTAAACGTAAGGAACATCTGGACAGATAAGACCGTTTCCAGGGGTTGTAGTTCTCACAGTGGAAGACTCAGTACTCGTTGGAGGAGCAGATGTGGGTGGTTGAGAAGTTGTGGAAGGCGATGGTGCAGCTGAGGTGGTGCTGGATTGCGTTGGTGGTTCTGTAATAGGCGTTTCGGTAGTTGTTTGTGGAGTTGATGTCGATGTTTCTGGGGGTTGTGTGGATTCAGTTGGGGGCTGTGTTGATTGAGTAGGAGGCTGTGTGGATTCAGTCGGAGGTTGTGTAGTCTGTGTTGGGGGGTTGGATGTTGTTGAAGGAGCTGACCCACCGCAACCAGGAACTACGTCACAATGGTCACATTGATCATTTTCTGGATTATAGCAGAGCTCTGAAAGACACGGGAATAACTCTCCGCGACCTTCATGACAAATGTAGAATGAGTGGCAGTCTTCGGGATTAACAACATTCCCAGTAAAATTATCTGGGCATGGGTTTGCAAGTAGCTACAAGAAGTAAAACGATTTTATAAGAAACCTTCCTTTTCCTTAAAATTTTATAAAAAAATGTTTAATAATTTTCTGTATGATTACCCCAGATGAACGGAATAAATTTGAGGAATCCGCTACTAATGAGGAGTGCAGTACCCCAAGAATAACAGAAATTAGGATAATTTTTCCCTCCATTTTTTCCCAAAAACGTAATAATTTACCTTCCAGAATTAATCAACGTGGTCAAATGTAGTCGCTTTGCCTTAATTCATCTACTTTTATGTCTCAATTATGACGTAAACGTATGATTCGTGTTAAATATTTGATTGATCATGACTGATTACATAGCTTTTGTATCAAAAACCAATCACGCACTCATTTTTAGAGTCATAGATAACAATTTTGATAACGTATAGCTGACAAAAAGATTCATGATGAGATGATATTTGCAGTTTCATTCAAACAAGCCGTGATTTTTAATTGAAAACACTTGGAAATTTGCTTTTTCTCTCAAACGTTCTCTAACAAGGTGCTCATTTATTTTCATGGCATGTGAATTCATGTATAACTAACGAAACGTATTCTGTATTTAACGGAAAGGGGTCCAAACTCTTCAAATAATTAATGCATTATGCATGTTTATTGTCATTTCAAAACTACCATTATTCAAATCATGTCATGTCCAACATTATTTACCAAAAGATTGTAGATTATGTATAAACGATTTTAAGATTTAAGTGCTTTCAATGTTTCAACTTATGCGTTTTTAACAATCCCAACAGAGCAACCCATTCCAAGGGCTAAGTCCACGGAAAAGATATAAACATAAGATAAAAATTTATTTTTCATTTCACGTCACGTCTCCATTCAAAACTTTCAAATACATAATGTTGATCCTAAATGCGTCAGCAGTTTATCATTATCTAATCATTTTTACAAAGATGCTAGGCTAAACGAGTTCTGACAGTTCTTAATTCTAAAAGTAATCCCATTTGCGCAAGTAATATTGGCTTGACAAGGAGCTGGGAAATGTTGAACTAATATTTTGGCAATGTGGCACTCTGTCAAAGGGTTTTGCGTTGACATGGAAGGCTTAGGAGAGTTAAATGTGGGTTGACCTCGATGTATCGGCTTCACCAAGTTTACCACTGATTCTGTAGTGGATACCGATGTTTCAGAATGGCTTCTGTTTAAATTGAGGTCAATACCCTGAAAAACTTTGCTTTCATTCCTTCTACTCTCGCCGGCAGAAGTAACGTTATCATCTTGCTTCTGAACACGTTCAGTATTTGTAGAGACGAAGAGAGAGGGATGCGCATTGTTTCCTGTATAAACATCTTCAGCAGAGTGCGAATCTCCAACGGAACCATCCTCCATGATAATATGACAATTGTCAAAATTCTCCGCTGCTGGTGATCTAAAGACGGAGCTTATTTTGCACAAGTCTCTAGTAGGAACTATATTCGGTATAAAAGAAACATATTTTGAGCGCTCGACACAGGCTCCCAAGTATGGATGAAATAATTGATCATCAGTCCCACTCCCACATCTATTGTAGCGTACGTTTGATGAGCCAATACAGGTATAAAACGCTCGGCAGTCTGTAGGATGGGCCATTACTATACCGTCCGGTTGGTCAGTACACGGACAAGGTTCCAAAGTACTATCGTTGGAAACAATCCACTTCCAAAAACACATTATGGTAATTAGATACACTAGGCTTAATTAGGTCGTACGAATCTAGCAAGTAAATCAATAATTATCTCCTTACCTGAGAGTTTTCCACGGGGAAAGCGGAAATCGATTTTGAGCAAAAAATGACTCCGTAAATCCATACAATACCAATCGCAATTTTCGCATGTTGGAACATATTGTATTTTTTCCCTAGAGTAAATTTGTCTCGATCTTTCCTTGAGGATTTAAATAAAGTATCTAAAATGCTATCATAAAGTGGCAGACAAGTTTTGTCTCAATATTTTTTTCTACTTTATCAGTTTTATTCATAACGCAGCCACTTCATTTCCTGTTACTCTAGGTTCAAGTTATATTCAAGAGTACATTGACACACAAAATTAAAAACACATCTGTTGCATTCACTTAATCTTACTCTTAGGACTTAGCATAAGATTAGTTTTTAAAAGCACACTTTGTTTTGTTTTACTGACTTTGTGCTGGAAAGTTGATTAATAGGCATTTGATCAGTGCAGGTTCGCAATACATAAAAAAAGAACTCCATAACTAGAAGGATGACTTCTTATGCTCATATATGTACGTATACGTAATAAACGGCCAGTGAAAGAATATACGAAGTATAAACGGGTTTAAACTACAGTGATTCGTACTATGAATCCATGGTTCATCTAGAGCACAATAAAACGTACGTATCTTTAACTCTGTGCATATATTTTTAAGCTTTCAGTGCTGGATGAACCAATTCTTTGAGACGAAAAAAAGCTACAAATAAAAACGGTGTCATGTTCTGAAAATTCACAAGCCATTGCTGGAATTAATATTATGATAATTTCGATGCAAGTATAAATTTACATATGTATGTCTAGCGGAATTGAATTTTAATTTTCTTTTAAGGCTAGCGGATATTCGTTTGGGTACTCCCAAAACCTTCATATTTCAAGAAGTACCTAACATAATATGACCATTTCCATAAAATATTTACATTAAGCTTTCATGCTTTCTAAAAATGCTTCATGAAATAAGACCTTAGTTCATTTCCAACTGATTGATATAAAGTGTATGTTGATGGAGTATATTTATCCGGTGAGTAAGGTTTTTCTCCATGAGCAGACAGAATTGAACGTGGAAAACACCGGAAACTATAAGCAAATCCCAGTAGCCCATGTTTAACCACAGAAAAACATCAGTTAATAAAATAGAGTAGAGTGTAATTAATAAAACATTCTGCCCAAAAAATAATTCTCATTACGCCCCAGCTTGCCTTGTGGAATTTAGTAGGAAGTCCTAATTTCAGTGTGTGCTCAATAAGTGTAAATTTTGCGAAGTATAAGCGTGGGGTTAAAAACTCTATAGAGGAATTTGCCTTAATTCATATTATAACTTTTTCATTTCATCTAAAATTACCAGAACGAATGTATTAATAGAAGAAACGTCTTTACAATACAATTGAAATGCGGGAAGAGTCGGTTAACACAGCGGATGGAACGACAGCTCCTCCAGATTCAACTTCATTGCCAGTTCCACTTGAGCCAGCAATAAAGAGACAACCTTCACATTTACCAGATTCAAGAGGTAAACACTTTATGCAAGCCTTTTATTATTCAGGTGGTATTAAACTTGCTACCGACAATGAAAAGGGTTTTCATACCTATGCCACAGAAAATTTGTAGAAGAAAGTGGAATGCATGAAAAACATACATTTATACGTAAAGAGACAAGCCCTGGCCTTGTCATTTTATATCTTATCTATTCATTCATTCAATACTACGAAATCTATAATTTTCATATTGTCTACCAAACGTTTCTTCCACAGCATAAGTTTGGTCTCTCCTGCATAGTTCAAAGAAAAGTATATTGATTATTGATAGCATTTCACATTATCCATCAAATTTCTGCTTTGGTCTACATTTTCCTTCCTTCAATAATGATATGCTTTCACCGGAAAGACAGGCATACGTTAAAATTTTACCGATAATAATTTTGTTAGTTCTACACTAACTCATACACACTATCAACAGTTGAAGGAAATGACTGGCATTGTGCAATTGACCTAGAAGTAAACTGACATTTCCCAGAAACTCGGATAAATTCAGGAGGGAATATAAATGTATTTTTTTAAGTCGCACCCGTAAGAAAAACTTAGCTTCGAATGGATTAACCTTCCTGGAATCCGTAGACTTAATTTCGGTGGAGCAAGACGCAAGTAAGTTCATAAGTCTTCTCATTTGTACACAACATATTTATTTAAAAGGCTTAAAGGAAGCAAATCAATTGGGATTATCAATAGCACATGTTTCCTCGAAATTTGCATTTGTTCATTTAAATTTTATGTAACCAGACGCTTTTAGCTGCCGCTTCGATAAAAACTATACAGTACGCGACCTCACCGGGGATAAAATATTATTCAAAGGTGTCCAAGAATTTACTCCATTTGATGGTTTAAAAAATGTCATTATGCGAGACAGGCAGGACCTGCCAGTTGCAAGAGTTTGTTTTAAACAGAAGTCTAGCTTTTACCCGAGTATGGTAAGCCCTAGTTGTAGCCCGTTAATTGCAAAAAAAGTGATTATTTATTCATATCTTTGTACTAACGCTGTCTCTAACTTGCTGCCAATTGATTTTTTAACAAAAAGGCTTTGGCCGTGTATGCACCATGCGATGTGCTTGCTGGAACAGGTGAAGAGGTATCTGGACTATTTATGTTCTCTTCGAAGCTCCTCATTAGAAATTCGGATGGGGACGAGCTCTTTCACGTAGAGTACTCTAACAAAGTGCTTTCATCCAGCTATCAGGTAAACACATGAGAAATGAATTGAGTGAAATTGTGGTGGTCTAATGAAAAATGTTTCTGAAGGAAATGCTTTCCTTTTACGTTTGCATAATAATGTGCCTTTAGATAAAATCTGCACAAACACAAGACTCCGACAGAGACGGTGATGAACCTATTGCAAAAATTGTGGAAAAGACTCGGCATCGTATTCGCTTGCAATTTGTTTCAAAAATGAACCTTACTAGTAAAATCGTTCTAATTGGATTTTGTATCGCACTGGTAAAATATTCTGTATAATCATGTAGAAACTGAATCCTAAACATTTTTTTTTCGCTGAACAAGACGTTTTATTTGTTTCAGATAAATAAATACACTCCACCGAATAAATCCACCGAGTAATTAAACTTAAAAGGATTAAATGAATTTGTTATAATGTACCTGTTTAATGTGATTTAATTTGTTATTCTTTGATAAATCTATAACATTGTGTGTAATTAATTTGCTAAAATGTTTTAAATGGTTAAAATAAATAAAATTGTACTTTCATGAAACCTTTTAAGGAATTGAGTTTTGTCTATGGAATTTGCTATGAAGATTTAGCCAACAATTGCAAAACTAGGCATAAATCCCTTCTGAATGATATTCTGAATTGAAGAGCACGCAGCTGGAAATCGATTTACATGTTTTTTCCTAAGTTGAAAGCTTCTTTGTTTGAATAGAGCCTGGAACGACGTGTCATTTGTTATCCTTTCATTTGTTGGTTACAAAGGACTCCAGAATATGAGTTTGGCATAGTGCCACGCACATATGGGAAAGGATTTAATGTGTGTGAAAGGAAGGTGTGAAATAAATTGTAACAATAAATCATCTCGATTAAATTCTATGGGTGATTTGATGGACACGTTGCTGCTTATGATTTTCCATGCATATGTTAGCAGTTGAGCCTGGCGTTACACAAAAGAATTTTACAAAAGCCACGAAAAAGCAGATATTCATTGCCAATTCTGCTGTTAAAAAGATGCCATGCCCTTGAGATACTTTCATGGAATTATTGCAAATGAACTATGAAAGGGAATTCGAAACTAGACTTGATTCAAACAATCTCAGTCTAACATTCGAATTCTCCTTAGTTAGTTGGAGTTTTTCAGCTGTGAAGCTCCTCCTCAACTTGCTTTTTGATTCTCAATCATGGACAGACTTAAACTGGGTAAGATAAACACGGATTTTTTCAGCAAGAAGGGTAACACTCTATTGAAACGAATTTGGCTGGAGAACGATCTAGACGAGGAAATGATCTTTTCCTCGTGGATTGGCCCAAGTAAGGCACTTCTTAGGCAGAAAGTGTCCGATTACCTTCAAAACTATCTTGCTCATCGATCTTTCATGTAAGTTTAGGTATCTAAAGTAATATAACTTGCAAACTTGCAAGGATACATTTGTGTCATCTTAATAATTTCATCCAGTGTGACAGGAAGAAACTGTCATCTTCAATTACTGGAAGAAGATGAACTAATACAAAGCAAAGAAATTGAGGTTATTGTGGAGAGACGTAATAACAAGTACTACGAGGATTACGTGCGTACAATATTGCAGCAGAATTACAAGAGGAGAGAGACAATGGAGAAAACTCGCGTAGCTCGATGCATTTCAAGTGGACAACTTCCAGCCATTCCTGGTTTTGAGTATGTAGTACAAAGTCCTGTGTTCAGGTAAGAGCAAAAAAGTAAAGCACGTGGAACTCTACACATCTTGTAATTTTCTTCATGTACAATTTACTAAATTATATTTGCCCTTTTGACTTTACTATTACAGAGCTCAGGAAATGGAGCGAAGGATAGCGAAATTAAGTAGAATACCACTTCCTTTCAATGAGGATCAATTTAACGAGCACATTTTACCAATGCTTATACCTATTTCCGGAACAAATAAAAGGAAAACCTGCAAAGCAAGTCCTACCAGTTCTAAATCTCATAATAACATCTTAACAGATGAAATTGACTTATTCTCTTCCTCATCAGAACTCACAGGTAGAACTATAGCGGTATGAAAGAATTATGTCATTATAGTTTATACCAAATGTGACTTTATTACAAAACGTTTGAACTTTCTTTAGATACGACCAGGCATCCCGAAAATGATGTCAAGTTTGAATATGAGTTGGACCCAAAAACAGAAAAAAGCAATTCGCACATGCATTTTGACAATTCAGACGAGTGTAATTTTTGCCGAGGTCTGAAACATAGTTCCGGCTTAGAAAATGAAGAAGATATCATCTTATGCTCTTGCTCTACTAAACCACTCTTTGAAGACGATGTCGATCAGGTAGACTATTATTTACAATTTGCATAATCAATCAAGTAAATAATGATTTGACACTTTCTTTTTTACAGACCGCATGCTCTCTCTATGAGAACTCTGCTAGTTTTTTGAAAGTATATGTCAGAGAGCATTTAATAAGCGAAAAATACATGGAAGAATACTACACCAAAAACTGGATGAATAAATGAAACGTTTTCTGCTCCAGTAGAGGCAAAAGCATACCCTTTCTGAGTATCTAAGAAGTTTTATTTATCTAAAAACATGTACTTATATTCTAATGTACACAACACTTTCCATTCCTTTCATTACTTCCACGATCCATACATACTCCAAAATATAAGCATTCAGAGTTTACAACATGATCTGCTTATCTCCTTCCAAAAGCTTGCATGAAGTCAGAACTCTACGGGAATAAGCATTATCAAATATAGATATTTAAGCATGCTTCAATGTTTTTTGTAGTAATGTTCGTTCAAGAGATTTTTCTTGTATGACTACGTGACCTTCAAACGACACATGTTGCTCTCAGTTTTGCTTGACTTATTCGTGTTAGCGGATAAATGGTCATAACAAAAATATGTTCCAAATAAACAAATTCATACTTAAATAGACCGGTAAAGAAGTTCAAAGTTTTGACAATTTTAAATACTTTTGATGAGAAATTCCCTACATATAGTAAAATCTCTTTAGAAACAAGATGAGTTCTCCAAAGCTAATCTTGGCAAACCCAAGAAAATTTTGTAACCATTTATCAAGTAGATCACACTTTACTGGGATATTTTGTACTAGAGGATATTCAACAAGAGCAAAAATCAATGAAAACCGGTAAAACCGCCAGACAGCCGAAATTCATCTAAACAATATTTAAGTATTTGGAAAATCTCAGCACTTTTCTTAAATATTTTAGCCGGTATAAACTTGTTGTTATTGGTGGAGGTGCTGGAGGCTGTTCCATTGCTGCAAAGTTTGTGAAAAAGATTACCCCAAGCTCGATCGCTGTTATTGAACCAAGTGAGGTACAATAAAAATCCAGTTTAAGTTTTTTCTTTCCCACATTACTTGTTGTCATGGTGTGGATTATTCAGTACTTACAAGTCCCTTCTTTTTTTAGACGCATTACTACCAACCTATGTGGACACTGGTTGGAGGTGGGATGAAAACGCTGAAGGATTCTGCAAGACCAATGAGTTCTGTATTACCATCAGGAGTGGATTGGATCAAAGATACAGCGTTGGAAGTAAAACCTTCGAAGAATACTGTAACTGTTAGCAGGAATGGCTCCAAGAAGGAAATTTCTTATGATTATCTTGTTATCGCAGTTGGAATTAAATTAATGTATGCAAAGGTAGTGCTTTCAATTTAATTTTAACTCTCCTTTTATTGCAAAAATTAAATTTAAATGTTTTATGATTTGCATTAAGGTAAAGGGTCTCCCAGAAGCCTTTAATACGCCTGGGGTATGCTCAAACTATTCCACGCTCTATGTAGACAAGACTTTCAAAGCCTTAAATGATTTTCAAAAAGGTAGTACACGCATATTCCAGAAAATTAAAATTATATTCTAAATCAATTTAATTTGATAAAAAATTTTATTAGGTAACGCGGTCTTTACTTTCCCCAATACACCCGTAAAGTGCGCTGGAGCACCTCAAAAAATTCTTTACATAACAGATCATTTTCTACGAAAGGTAAGTACGAAAAGTTTGATATATTCTCTTCATAAGTGATCAGCCTGATATTGGCATTAAAACACTTTTTTACTACATATTGTAATAGAACGGGAAACGAAAAAATGCAAACCTAATTTACAACACATCTCTTGGAGTTCTCTTTGGAGTGAAACACTACGCGGATTCACTTTGGGAAATAGTAAAATCCAGAGATATAAATGTAAACTTAAGGAGAAATCTGGTGGAGGTAAACTCAAAGGACAAAATAGCAGTCTTTGAGGATTTAGACAATCCTGGAAAATATGAGAATACACCAGTGCGTAAAACTATCGTTATTCCGAATTGATCTACAAAAATGGAAAAAATAGTTAATGATATAGTTGAATCTAATAAAAGTTCCATGATACTTTCTTCTAGTATGAAATGTTGCATGTTACTCCCCCAATGGGACCTCATGATCTTATAAAAAATCAAGCAGAAGATATACCAGATGCGACAGGATTCGTCGAAGTGAATAAGGAAACACTCCAACATATTCGTTACAAGAATGTATTTGCTATTGGAGACTGTAGCAATCTTCCAACTGCGAAAACCGCCGCTGCTGTTGGTCAGTTTTAATAAGGCATTCATGCGTATCAACAATAGAATGTTGTTTTTTCTGTTAAAATCTGAATTTGTGTTTGATTATCAGCTGCGGAAAGCGGAGTTCTGTATGAAAACCTGTCCAACGTGATGGATGGAAAAGATCCTGTAGCACGGTACGATGGCTACACATCTTGTCCCTTGATAACTGGATATGATAAGGCCATCTTGGCTGAATTCGATTACACGGTTCAGCCGCTTGAAACGTTTCCAGTGGATCAGTCCAAAGAAAGACGAACAATGTTTCACTTAAAAAAGGATTTCATGCCTTTTCTATACTTTAATCTTATGCTCAAAGGGAATTGGAATGGTCCTGCTGCGTTCCGACGAATTTTTGCTCCATTCAAGTAACCAAAGTTCTCAAGGTTATAACTTAAGTTTTGAAAGTATTTATGTACTTGGTTATGCTTTACAAAGTCTCTGGAAATTCCTAAAAATAAATCCTTACTTTATTTTAAAATGTACCTGTACCTGTACTCTTGACGAGATAAAAAAAGTCAGTAAGATTCATAATTTTTGGTGAGAGCTCAGACCAAAAAGATTTTTAATTAGAGTCTCTGATACGATTTGTTGCCTTTTGACGTAGGAAGTTTCAAAGAAAAATTTCAGCAAAATATTTTTGAGCATAAATTTTAATGTCAAGTCTGACTACAGAAAACAAAGCTTGAATGTTGGGGCTATGCGGTAGAAAACATTCTTTAAAGCTTTTGAAGATGTTGCTATGCACATATGAGAATTGCGAAGGTGTCTGGAAATACTTGAAGAAAATCGCCGAAGTGTAAAGATTCGTTTTGTTTTTTAACCTCAAACTCTGGTATTATATACTGGTCACCGGTGTTACTAATAGACTTTCATGATATTTACTTGAAAATTAATGGCTGGCTCCAATTCCCAAGAGTACGGTTACATTATACCCGCTTTAGGCTGTTTTTTACACAGTTTCTAAGAATAAACTTGTCTTGATGACCCAAAGTATTTTTTTTTCTACTGAAAGGAAGTCATTTTCAAGTTATGTATGCTTACAAATCTGACGCGTGGCAAACTCGTTTCCTTTTCATTTTTCATTTACAATTACAAGAATTACATAAGGTCTCAATTTAACCAAACCAACGAGATAATAAAGTATAACACAATGTAGAATAGTACAAGCTTTCCAGAAAAACATCATCAAACATTCCAGAAGACTAAACTGTGGGAAACTTTTCAAGATCAATTCAGGAGCTTAATCCATGATTCATGAATTGGTTTAGATGCACTATACTATATTCATTGTAACATTGAATCTTAAAAAATTTCATCTCACTATTGAGGCTATCTTTATGCATTAAAAATGTAGCAAAGGTGAATCGGTTGGCTGCTTCTTGCAAACTTAAGATATTCGTGCGTGGGTATTTTTAAGTTCGAGGTCTGCTTTAAAGCTAAAGGATTATTGTGTAATGTAATAATAACCATAATGAGTAAGTCAAAATCCGCACACGAAGATAAGTTGTAACATTGCACACTCACACATCAAGAATCAAGATTATGTATTTTTTCACTTCACAATGGAAAACGGTTAAGTTCGGTCTGACAAGTGTTATGCATGCCTGACAATGAAAATAGACAATACATCTCAGCCCATATCCCAACCCTAGCAAAGGAAGTATAACCATGGTTTATATCGAAATTTCGCATTGTTCTCATTTCCTGCACTAAATGTTACCAAGGGTTAATCATTCCAAGTTCTGAGGTTCCATAAGTAACAGTTCAAAACAAAAGTGCGTAACTGGTTGGGCACCACAACAAATACGATAAATAGTCTTATATAATTGAAATCGTGAGTGACCTTAGTGAATTACAATTGAGGCAGGATAAATTGGATTGTAGTGAAATCGTGTCAGTTTAATATGAGGTGTGAAATGGATAAGTTGAGCTCATAAAGGTTACTTAAAATACGTATAACTAGCTTACTAGATCAATGCATTCGTATAAACCTTAAAAAATATCTTTAGGTCCGTTTTCAAAGATATTTTTAAAATTTGGAGTTAGTCATGGCTGCTAGAACAAGTTTGCAAGTTTTTCGGCCATTGATTGCTGTATTGTGGATTCAATTGATCGCAAGTTTTGTCTATGGATCACCTCTCCCCAATCCCCAAGTTCTTCCTGGACAAGTTCCTTCTCATATTGCTACACATCCGGCGTTAAGCTCAATTACCCAAGGGAGGGAAAGTTCTTTGCTACAGTTTGCGTACAATACACAAAATAGACGTGGACCAGCCCCAAGTCCTTTAGTGTTGCAGAACAATCAGGAAAGAAATCTTCAGCTAGTTAATCAGTATGCTAGCCAACGTTCGGGACAAGTACATTCACATGGAAATATCGGTGGCAACCCTCATCCGTCTCAAGGAAGTGAGAGTCCCGAATTGAGAGCCTTCCAGGAAATACAGAAATTTAAAGGACAGACTCAAAATTCATATGATCCAAAGGCTTTTACACCTCCTCAAGGACAGTCCAATTACCCACTTCCTCAAGGGCATACTGGTTCACATCAGCACTCTCATGCCCACCCTGGAGCTCCCCCCATTGCTGGTGGGGAAGATAATGAAGGAGAAGATATTAGACGTCTGAAGGCTTTGTTAAACCTTCCTCCAGGTCCAGGGAGACCTAATATTCCTGGTAGTTTAACGGTTTCTATTATTTCCAGATTGTTTAAATTATTAAGTACAGATTGAAAAATAATGCTTTTGATGACAAGGTGGTCCATCATCTCCGCCAAATATTGGAGTGGATAACTCAGGACAAAGAGGAGTATTGAATCCAGCACAGTTTAACCAGAACCGACCTCCACCACAGCCTCATCAGTCGTTCCCTCCCCCAAATCAAAATCATGGACATGACCATAATCACAACCATAATCATCCGACTCCTTTCCCTTTGACCGCCCAATCTCAAAATAGCCTTGGAAGTTTGCAGTTTGGCCACGGAAGTCCTAGACCTTCACTCTATCCAGGACAAGGAGGTCACCCGCAGGGAGCATCTCCAGTAGTACATCTCCCCTACAATGGTGCAGGAGCTCATCAGCATGCTCATCACGGTCATGAGGACCATCGTCATGGTCAAGGTAGGTACAATGAACACTTCAACCACTTTCCACCACCACCTCACCCTCCTCCTCCATCACATTCACACTTCGGCCCTGAACAAAGGTACAACGAGTTCAGCCACCCAAATCATCATCACCATCACAATCACAATGATTACAACAGCGAAATAAATCGATTTAACCAATTGAATAGAAGTATTAATCGCTATAATGATTACGTCGCCAATAATAGAAACAGAAATCCCGACGGAAGGAACCGTTTTGATAGCTTTAATGGTTTTAACAATGACCCTTATAGACAGCGTTTCCGGAAATAATTTTTTTAGTTTCACAACCTTAACTAGAAAATTGTTTCCGCCTCTTTGGTCTGTAAGATTTTGTAGTTAAACTGCCATAATTAGGTATGTAACATTATTTAAATCACATGTTGAGCAAGAGTACTTATGACTTTCAAATAAAATTACCAGAGTTTTTCATTTCTATCATGATTACCTTCACAAAATACACCTAGTTTCTCAACCTTGCTGTCTTTCGTTTTACGTAACACTCAGTCATGAACAATAAGTTACTCATGGAGGCAACGAGTGTGTGCCCCTGAATAGCGTGAATTACTTATTTTCCCATAACATTCTGTACAAATATCGTAAATTGAACATTCACACGACAATTACATAAATTAAATAAGACTTTTGCACAATCCGTTATACCCTCAGGTTTTTCTTGATAAGCAATTTTTACGACTTCTTACTACTTCAAATGCCCTTGAAAAAGTACATTCATAATGATTCATAGGTGTAATTAAACGTATATATGTAATAACCATGACTAAACAATTTTTCTTAATGCAGATGCTCACTCATTAATTCAATCAGTTGAGTCACCCCAGGAAGCTTATGAGAACCTGGTTTACATTGATCCAGTCCGAGAGCCTAACTCTATAAACAAACATATTGAACCAAGTCAAAGCGTCTTTATTCTTCCAGCGTCAGATTACACTTCAAGCGACTTTCAACGTAAGCTATCAAGTGCAATTTGTATCCTCGTTATCTCTCTGAATCAAACAGATTTCCGAGCAACAAATACTTTGCTCATATTTTGTTAGCGGTACATTTTGGTACAGTCCGGATGTAAGCCTGTGAGAATGTACCAACCATATTTATGCATTTGATATAACATAACTTTTGTTTTTGTCTTAGGGTTGTTAAACCGTCCAGCGGAAGTACTGATTGACGTCATTCCAAAGGAAGGAAGTAAAGGAGAAGGAGACTTTTCTCTACACAACTTTTCACTTTTGCTAACGCCGAGCAATTACGCCAGATGCGCCCAAGCAACTCATAAAAGAGGATATGGCGGCAAATGCAAATTAATTTTAAGAGTTGGGAAAAATAGCGGTTCTTATTCAAAACCAAATCCTGTCCAAGTGTCTTACAGCAAGTAAATCACCATACAATATATCATCGTGAGAAATAAACTTCTCTGTATACAAGCAGTATTCCTTCAGTAAAATTAATTCCATTTTTTATCGGTTGGCTGATTTTTTATTAATAGTAACATCAATGCAAGTTAATATGCCATTGTACTTAATTTTAAATATAGAGAATGTAAATATTTGTTTTTAAAACTATTTTGGGCTAATCTGTTTGTTACTAGAGGTATTATAGTTGTAAAGGTTTTGCTGTACATATTTATTAAATGGGTGCACTATTATTGATGTTCCTGGATCACATTTATAATAATCGAAATTAAAAAATTTTGTTGTGTTAGTTTGTATTTATGTTCTTGACAATAAATGTCTTTAAAGTGTGTAGTAGTAGCAAACCAGTTTTGATTTTGGGAGCATGAATGACGTCATGAAAGCCAGTACATGGACTAGTACAATGTATCAAAGTCAATGAATGACCTACATCACAATCTCATCAGTACCAGCAAAAACAAATTTGGAAAGGATTGGTAATTCCAAGAAGCTTGAACTTTTGTTACTTTCATTTTGCATGTTTAAGTACAAACTGGCATAAACATCATGAATTTTAAATTAACTATCATTATGAGTCATCCATCAACTTTGGGGACTTTTGTTATCTGCAATCTGCCTAAATATTGATCCAAAAAAAATTTAAGCTGAACAAAATTGAAACTGCAAGATGTAGTAAAAAACCTAAAAATTTAGATTTTTTGTTGTCTGCCATAAACCAGGTACCTGGTTGAAACTTTTTCCTTCTCGTGAATTACATCATTCTTCGTTTTCAAAGGTATTTACGAATACTAAGATTACGTGCCATAAGCCACATTTCTTACCGTAAAAATTCACAAAACGAACGAAACTCTCCAGTACACAAGCTTATAATATGCAGATGCTTGTAAGAACATCACATTTTTTTATTCAGAGTGATGCATGACTAATATATCTGAAGCTTCATTAAGTTCATAAAAAATGTTTCATTAGTTCTCACGGAACAATACTTTTATTTTGCACGTAAACATGGATATGCGTTTAACATACGCGCGTGAAAGGGATACCAGGAATATAAAAAAAATCCAAATATCTAAACCTCATTTTCCAAGTGATTTTAGCAAAGGAATATAAAAACTAGACTCTAGAATTTTTTGTTCACATTCATTGAAAATAAATTACTCCCCACGTCAAGATGTGTGTGTAAGACTCGTTGAGAAATCCTTCAGAGGGAATAGATGGAAGCAAAACTGTAAAGACTTAAAGCTTACATTATGAAGTGACGCAGGTATAGACAACAAAGATGTACAACACGAATTCACCATTCTGCACGGGTTTGGGTTTAATCATTTCTCATAATAAAGAAGACGATACAAAATGTACCATTGTTTTGCAAAAATGTGCAAAATCTATTGGTAACGTATGATTGCAGTGTTGTGTAAAATCATAAATGCAATCAACCTTTCGCCTTCTTTATACAATGTAATCATGCAACCAACTGACTTTATAATGATATGATGACGAGTCTGCTTTATGATGTGCATATGCAAATATACAGAATCTATGATCATCCAATAAACAATGGGTCAATGAAGACTAGTTTTTTCATGGAGATGGCCAAATGAAAGCTATTGCTGGGCTGGTGCACTGCGTATAACATTTGGCTTCAAATTATTTGTAAATGATAGACCGTTTGAGTTTTTGACAGTTTAGAAAATCAACGGTTTTTCGTTTCTTTGCCAAAGTGTTTCCAATTATAAATTTCAGGCTTCATAAATTTTACCTAGATCGAATAATGAAACTTGTAGTTTTTCTTGGAGTTGGCTTGATTGCAGTTTTTACAATTGCGTCAGCTAAATCGTTACCGGTCTCTTTTGTAAATAGTGATAGTACGTTTGTAAATCTAAATAAGAATTATGAGGTTGTCGATGGACCTAAGGAGTTTTTGGTTCCACTCACACCGTTCAAAGACATTTGGGGACAGATTTCTTCAGATACTAAACCTAACGGATCAGACTTGGATTACATGGTGTATGGAAAAATTTATTTAATGAAAGCATTAGGAATCGCAGATAGGAGTCTGTTTGCCTCGCATTCAAAGGAATCTTCCAAACTTCCTGGAAATACAGGTACTTACGAAAGAATTTTCCATCATAAGAAAATTTTCATATTTGATAAAGTGGTTTCAGGTAAAATGAATTATATAATTTTAGACACGACAGTGGTGCTCACGAGAAATCAGGTAGTGCCTTCAAATAAACCACCCGTTAAAGATGAAAACCATTATGACGAACATATTCAGTTTCCTACCGCATCTAAAAGCAACAAACGCCAATACAGATTTAAATATAGGAACACGCCTAAACCTATAATCGGTATGAATTTCATTTCAATTCTAATGTGAAGTTGATTTGTGGTTCGTCAAGTAAAGTTAACTTTAATTTCAGAAACGATCTTAAAACAGCATCCTAACGTAAGGAAAATTCAAGAGCGAAGTGCAGAGTCCGAAGATTCTGATTTGCCTGATCATGTTGCCGACAGCATTGAAAAAACTAGTACGTCGAAATCATCTACAATTAACAAAGCAAGTATTACAAAATCAGGCCAAGATGAACCATCAGCAAATTTGGATGAGGAGACTTTAGAGCTCTTAGATATATTTGGAACGGGAACTTATTTTCCTCAATCAACGAATGATTTTCCTAATCAGCAAAGTTCTAACGTCAGCGAAAGCAAATCGAACGAGCCGAACAAAGAGAGTGCTATTAATGTAGACGATAGATTCCTCATCAGTGTTCCAGAAAAAACTATGCAGTGTCCAGAGGGGCAGAGAAGAACACATCATGGAACATGCAAACGAATCATTAGCCATAGCAACTCACCACAGGATGGGATGTTTAATGGGAGAATTCCAACGGCTGCTAGTAGGCTACTAAATGCCAATGCTGCTCACGCAAGTAGTGGCAACAGTTCCCATCTAGCAGCCATATTTAGAAGCTTTGTGCAGCTGGAAAAAAAGTTGGAGAAAGTCATCAAGACTTCAGAGAGACAACTGACCGAACCTATGCAAAATGATACAACAAAGGAAGCTCCCACAAATTCAGAAGACAGTTAACTATCGTCATGGTTAACTTTTTTTCGTTTTTGCCATAAATAATACAGGGGATGACCAAGATCTCAAATTTGTAAATAGGACTCTTAAAACTCAGACAAAATACAGGTAAATATAAAATTATTATCCGCAAAAGACATTAACGGACATTGTACTCTAAGCTAAGTAAGAAATAAAACCGTTTATGATAACTTTTGTGAAATGAAATAAATGAAGTTCATGTCAAATTAGATTAATTTACCTTTTACCTAACCATTAGGCTTTTACTGTGGAAGAAATTTGTCCTAAAAAATGACTTAATGCTTATGAACGTAAAACATTTGATATTCTGAAAAAATTTCAGAGCACACGACGCTCTGCTGGACAAAATATAGCATTAAAACATTAAATAATCTGCATAATGGTTGATCTATCATCATTCATCATACATAAATATGTACAGTGTGACATTAACGATGCAAAAATCGGAAAATTACTTCGATGACATGATATATTGCCTCATTGTATTTAATATCTTGTCAGCCTAGTACTAACAGCATTAGCATTAAAATTATTATGTTCAATTAACTTAGACATACTTCGGAAAAATCCATGATAAGTATAGAGGTTATTCTTGAAATTTAAAAATAATAATGTAAATCTATTTAGGTATATGATCTGTAAACTTTACGGCGTGTTTCGAAAGCTGAAATTCGTCAGTGGCATGCTTTCTAAATGATCTCAAACAGAAACCACATACTAAATTTTTTTCATTATATTTTAAAGGAATAAGATTTTAGGTTTAAATGCATTAAAACATTTAAGACATGAAGCCCGATTTTGGCCGGTACAGATAGGCTTCTTTGAAAATGCGAAATGTTTAATTCCAACTGATATAAATATTTATGTAAACTTTCGTCACCTTGTTCCCTGTATTGATTTACGTCGAGCATACCTGCTTGCTATTGCTGTCGTAGGTAAGCACCATTTATTACCCGCAAAAACTTTACTTTAGCAAGTAAAAGAATGCCTCGGGATTGCCCCTTTAATATGAAAACCTTTATGTATGTACAAAGGCTGAATTAGTTTCTTTCTATCATCGTCATTCATAATAATCATAAAATAATAAAAAGCTTTTCGTTCAAGAAAACCACTTTTTTAAAAAAACAAGTGAGAAAAAATAAAATGCGTGACGAATGATTGAGAACAGCTAGTTGGTGCTGTTCCCTCCAGCAATCATGAATGATTATCGTCATTATATTTAAGTAATTATCGTCAAAGTAGCACTCCTACTTATCTGGTCATACACGCTAAGCTTCTTCATGCAAACTTACAATGATTCAATCAGTACCTTATAAAAAATGAATAAACCTGGAGCCTGTTTGCAATGAATAAATAGCAAATGTCTTGAAAAAATATAAAGGTCCCAGTGCAGAACTGGTTAAGGGATTCAATTCACCTTGCATTAATGGATTTATGATTTCCCCGTAAAGTTCATGCTAATAATGCTCATTCAGAAGAATACAACGTAATAAAGCAATTGTAATTGTAAATGAATTTTTTCACTTATTACGTAGCTGAAAGCTACTATTGGTTTTGA
>JAANSQ010000271.1:0-28971 GCA_036850885.1 Lepidocyrtinus dapeste
AGCAAAATACAACAAAGACATTTTTTATTTGTGCTTGTATGTGGTGAAATAGAGAGTTATTATTGAAATATATTGATTTGGCAGACATTTCAAGTTGTTCAAGAAGAACTGGAGGAGAAAATACAGTGCAAAGTATTGGACTGTGATACGATAAGTCAAGTGAAGTCGAAGATATTAGATGCCCTGTACAAAAATACGCATTTTAGCCTTCGTCCTTCCATTCACGATCTAGATTTGGGTACGTGCTGAAAAAATCAGTGCATAAAAATAAAAACGCATTTTAAAAGCTGTCAAACGTCAGATTTGGAGAAAGTGAAATAATCGTTCATAATTTTAATAGAATGGCGTCATGGTCGCGGTGGACATTTAACTCTTCAAGATGAAGACCTAACTACTAGGTCGATTGGAGGATGGAAGAAACTGAACACTTTGGCCCACTACGGTGTTAAAGATTCAGCAGTCATGTCACTTCTTGCTAGGCCTAATGATCATTACCCAAACAATCTTTCTTTGTGTAAAAAACCCTGTAATTACCACACATGTAAGAAGATACTTCCATAACAGACCTAACGTCTCTGAAAAAAGTCAGTGCTTATCTCGACTTTATGTATTTTCTAAATCCTGCTTTAGATTCTGGAGCTTATCTAAATAGTGGAATGTCGCCCATGATCGGAGTCAGTAACGGAATCAACATGGGAATGAATATGACTCTCGGTAGCGTTAATTCCCGAGAGACCCCAGTTTTCCATCTGGTCAAACCCGTAGACGATCATATACCTGGCGGTGGACCAAAAACTGAGAGGGATCGAACGCACAAGGCGATTCCTGAGATTTTCCTTACGCGTCTACTGTCGACTAAAGGAACTATTCAAAAGTTTGTGGATGATTTTTTTGACGCTGTTTTCACAGTAACTGATGCCCTTCCTCCAGCAATAAAATGGTTGTTTGATTTACTGGACGAGGCAGCCAAGCGTCATAATATTCTAGATCCTGAAGTGGTTCACGCTTGGAAATCCAACAGGTAAAAATAATTTTGTTAAACGAAACATTAGTCAAACTTTACACTTGCCGTTATTTATCTTACTAATATTTGCTAAAAATTTGCAGTTATCCTTTACGCTTCTGGATAAACTTCATTAAGAATCCTGATTTCATTTTCGACGTTGAAAAGTCATCCACAGTTGAAGCTAGCTTAGGTGTAATAATGCAAACCTTAATGGACTCATGTGCCACGTCGGAACAGAGACTAGGCAAAGATTCTCCATCCAGCAAACTCTTGTTTGCCAAAGACATCCCCCATTATCGAAATCTTGTCTCGAAATTCTACACTGACATTAGAAACTTGCCGCAAATCTCAGATCAAGAAATGAACTCAGCAATGCAACAGCTCTCCATGGCACATGTTGCCCACTTTGATCATGCTGCTGCGCTGAAAGAGCTCTACATTTATGTTACCCAGTACAACAATCAAGTATGATTTAGATAAATCAGAAGGCTTGTTCAAAATTTAAACCTCCTTGAACACCAAGTTTCATTTTTGGTTTTTACTAATTTTCAGATATTAGAAGCTCTTGAGATGGAGCCGTACTGCAAAAAGATGCATCTAGCTCACCGTCTGGAAAACGTCGCTTGTACACTCGAAGGTCTGTAGAGGATTGATGATATGGTTGTGTTGTGTCACTGCTGTTCCATGTCAATGCATACCTTATGTCATTTGTTTAGGCGAAGAAACCTCAATGTGCTGACATTCGGAGTCACCTCCTCCAAGTCTTCCCTCGTCCTCTTCAAACTGTGATAATCGCCACACCAGCATTTTCTACGATGTCTATAATCAATATTCGCTTTATGGTCGCAACCCACAGAGCCTAGATGCTTTTGTCTGCCACGGTGATCTAGCTCATTACAAGCCTGCCACAGTTTATGACTAAAAGCAGCTTATCTCACCTCAAGCATTTTATCCTCCATGATATTTTGTTTGATTCTGCGACATCAACTTTTTTATTTCGAATCAAGGCTTTATCCCACTTCACAAACTTCCCTTTTCAGCATCGTTTGCTTTACACTACAAAACATTATTCAATCCGAAGACGAGGAGGTGACGCGCAGTTTCGTTTTTTTTATCAATTTTTATACAAAATATAGATTAAGTAAGTGTTACTAGTTTTTAAAATTGTAGGTATGTACGTACGTTAAGTTGTTATTTGTTATAAAGACGAACGTTATGTTTGTTCCACTTGGTTTTCCAACACCGGTTTGTTAGTCAATGACCCCAGTCTTAAATATTATTGCCAAGTTTTGAATCTTCTCCCGCCGAGATTAATCAATTTTCCCTTGTGTAACGTACGATAAGGACAAACGATGGAAAAATACTTCGTTAGACGTTAACTAATTTTACTACTTCAGACGACGTTGTCCATTCATATTAGAATTGTTTCGTATAGAACAATTTTTACAACTATATTTATAATTGATTGATAAGTATAGGTACGTAAGCATGATATCAGTGTATACTTAACAGTGTATTAGGTAATTTAATCTTCTCGTTTAAGTAACGACGAACCTTTAGTCAACACTTCCTTATCCAAGCGATGACCCTTTTATTGTAAGTTTTTCTATTGAATATATATTTCCTGCATAATGCCAATAAAGTAGGCCCTTTGTAAAAACTTTAAGTCATTACGTAACATAAATTGTGGGTTCGAAGGAAAACTAACTGATTTAGAAGGTGGAACGAAACGCCATTCATATATGTCAAGTAAGTCTAGGTTTGTCGTACGTGTGCTTGCATTAAAAATCATTTCAATCTGAAGCCCCTTACCCTCGTGTGCCTCTAAGGTTTTATCTCTTTTGCAATTTGCACCCCTTTTTTACTCTTATATCAGAATTTTTTGCTAAAATGTGTTGTTTCATACTTCAAAACTACAATTTTGACTAGAAACTATAAAATCAATAACTTTGGTTTTCAAGCAAGAACAAAAATGAGTATGGAGCGTATGAAAAAAAAGTTGAAACTAAAATTTTGACTTCCCCTCATTAATTTTATTGCATGACCTAACAATTTATGGAAACTTTATTGTAATAGTTTTTTGTGTTTTAATAGCATTCATTTGGTGTAAAAAAANTTATGGAAACTCTATTGTAATAGTTTTTTGTGTTTTAATAGCATTCATTTGGTGTAAAAAAATGCTGAACAAAAGCGTTTTATATACTAAAAATATCTTTTCGGGATGGTGAAAGGATACTAATTGTTCATGGATAAAATTTTGTTAATTCTCTATAAATAATTCAAGGCCTACTCTTGCTCTTTCATGTTCAATGATACACTCACGAGTAATCAAATTAATCAGATTGATTTGAGTAATCATTTAATCAAGAAGAAATCTGTTTTCAAGAAGCACTTTTCCAAAGACTGAATCGATGCGATGGTAAAGCGTTGTCCTATTTAAGAAATGTCAAAGCGTAATAATAAGTATAGAAAGATATAATGTACTGTCCCAAAATACCAAAAATAATTAATTTGAAAGAACCCATTAAGGTTAATCGGAGTAAAATTAAGAGAAGTGAAAGAAAGAAATGTATTGTTAAGCTATTGCGATAAAAAAGAAATGGCCATGCTGACTTAAAACTAGTTAATTTCAGACCCATAATTATATTGTATGCGTAAGAATGGTGCCGTAGTCGCTTGGTACAATTCAGACGATGATGAAGTAATGCAAAAAATTCGAAAAGAGTATTAAAAGGTGTAATTTTTAATAAAACAAAATCGAACGTTTCAAACCAACACATTTGCAAGGGAGATCATGTATTTAGTTGTAATTTTTCATAAATTATAAGCATCCATTTATCATTTAAGGCACAACGGGCCAAAACAACGCTTGATTCATAAGATTTTGGAACCATTATCTGCTGCCAAAGTGTAAACCACATTTACTTGTATCTTAAATTTCAGACGGGATGAACAGGTAGTCTAGGGGACTTTCAAACGCAATCGTCAAAGTTGCCATACAAATTCCTAAAACCTCATTTTCTGATTTTTTAAATCGCTCATAAAATTCTAAAAGTTCTACTTATAGTACGTATCTTTCCCTAACAATAGGGTTATAAACTGAGAATTGTGAAGGGCTTAAGTCAACTGAGGAAAGAAACTGAATTTTATGTCATACACATACACGAGGAAAAAATGAATTAATGCCGCACCACTAAATATATATTTCTCGATATAACTGGACTTTCTCCAAAAGAACAGTTCCTTACCAAAGGGAAAGTGTTTACGTGCATCCGTAAATTGCATCCGTAATGTTCTCCGTGTTACTTATAACGCTAGTAGACGGAATATGAAAATCGTGTATAGACTTGCTATTATCTTATGTATTAATAGATTTCCTACGTTTTTGGTTCAACCACATGTTCCTTTGTATCAAAGTTAAATTCAATCTGTTAACCTGTTTGAAAGTTTATGGAGACCATATACAAACGGAGGAATATATATTTGGAAACCTACTATGTATCAACACTTACTCAGTTCTTCATAAAAAACACATCATGGCATAAAATAAATGGACGATTCAGGGATTGTCACTTTCTCTCACAGCAAAACTTCAACGCTTAATTTACTTCAACCATATAATTCATTCAAACTTTAAACGTTTGAGCATTGAGGGTATGAAATTTTCAGAGGTAAAAAAGAAAGCAAATTTAACTCGTCGGATTGATTTCAGTTTTATTTTTAAAAAATCATTACAAGAATGAGGGTACCAGGTTTTATTTGTATAACGTTAAAAATAAAACCTAGCCTATGCGGCCCACTAAATCTAAAAGTAAAAATCATGTCTCCTTCTGCCCTTCCACAATAAAACGACAGTTGCCACAGGAACTAAAAACAAATCAATATTTATACCCTTCCCAACCAAAGGAAAATGGAGTGGTGGACATAACACGAACAAAAGGAGTCAAACACAATCTAAAAATTCTATCAAGAAATGCTCACATCCAAATCAAACTTTGTCTTTATAGTGTAAGAGAAGTTGTCAAAATACAATATCTGTCTCAATCTCATATATCCTATTTTATTGTAAGGGACTACGAAACGTTATCAACTCTACTCCCCTCCTCACCACCACACTACGGCGATGAATCATACTTTAGCATTTTTTATCATCGGTAAAACTACAGTTAACTAAAGATTTACAGTTACCTTTTTTAAGTCTTCACATTAGTAAAGAAGTTTCAGAGGTGGAAGTTTCATACTTGTAATCAGACAACTTTCTGAGCAACCCTGAGTATACATACTACATAGAATAAAGAATATTAGAAATGTTTCTAGTGACAATGTGGGATTTTACTAGTAAATTGCTTAGGAGCACTAGTTATGGAATCAAAATTTCGTGTATCATTAAACGTGATAGAATTATAGATGAAAAGTTTTAAATTCCCTTATAGGATGTAAACCAATTCAAAATAGAATTCAGTTGCAACGTCGAGCTTTCAATCCGGCTTGGTGTCGTATTGCACCATTGAATGAACAGAAAGAATGTTTTGAAGTAGTAAGTACTCTAGAGTAGAATGACACGACGCATTATAGCCCGAAATAAATAAAAATCGATAATTTAACAAGGGAAACACACTGCATCCTTATTGTATTGAGAAAAGATAAATAAATATTTCTACGTTGTCTTCGTGAAGTTGCGGTATTTGAGGTTAAGATGAAGCCAAGGATGCAGCAATCGGATCAAAATGTACCTTGATTTGCTCAAACACCTGTAATCAAAAATTAAAAATTTTTTACGAATCATGTTCGGCTTATTTTAGCAACTTAAATCGACATGGGAGAAAAGGTTGATAGCTTCACCTCTTTTGGATCCTTGGAAGCATCTATCTTGCGTACGAGGTTTAGCTTCTCAAAATGCTCAACAATAGGCATGGTATCATTGTTGTAGGTAATGACACGTTTCTTCAAACTCTCGGGATTGTCATCGGAACGTCCACTACCAGCTTGGCCGCGTTGTAAGCATCTGTTGACGCAGACATCTTCAGGTGCTTCAAGGAACAGGACAAAATGTACATTAACTTTATCTCCCATTTCTTTCTTCCATCCATCCAAGTTATTTTGGTTGCGAGGAAAGCCATCGATGAGAAAATTGTTTAATTCCGACTTTTCCATTGCCTGTAAGCAGTATAAATCAACTATGAAATTCACCGCCATGAGTCGCAATGTTTGTGGCCTTTGAATTAATGATATTAAAATAATATGCTACATACCCTTTCGATGAGGCTACAAGTGATTTCGACGGGAACAATAGTCCCATCTTGGATATGCTTCTCAATCAGTTCCCCGTACTTAGAACCAGGCTTACGTCTTTCCTCCCGCAGTAAATCGCCAGCGGATAAATGAACAAATCCATATTTCTGTTTAATAAATCCAGTACATTAGTAAGCCAGCTGAATCTAGTTCGTTGTGGGTGACTTTTTTTCTGTCCTGTAACGAATTACAAGAGGTGATGTCGCATACCTCGGTAATATTAGCACATTGAGTGCCTTTGCCGGCACCCGGTCCCCCGAGAACAAATACTACGTTCGGCGTACGCGACATGTTGCGTAAATAAGCAAGTTTAGCTAATCGTGAAATAATTGAAGAAATCTTGGTTCCAATAAAGTTTCGATTAGTTGTCAGCAAAAGCAGATTGCGGGCAACTTATTAAGGATAGAAACGGAACTATAAATATATTTGAACAGGCGTGAGTCAAGTTTAAACCTATCAATATGTTGCAACCTTCTTCAAACACCAATACTTACCTCCAACTAAGCTTGCTTCTGTTTTTTAAAAATACACAAATTTAAACGTTACATAAATAATTTGGGTCTTGCTAATTCACGGCAGTTTCTTGGTTTATCCTTGTTAACTAAACTTTTACGAAGCTTTACAGTCGGCTTTGAGCGAAGTGAAACCTTTATCATTCATGCTGACGTTCTCGTTTCTATAAAGACTCAAACTCAGCCTAAAAGCACGGTTTATACAGTCCATTGCTCAATGATCATATCATCCACGTATAAACTGACTGTGACTACACATAAGATATCACATCTAGCCAAAGAACTGAACTGAAACAGTATCTAGTAGTACATATCAGCAGCAGCAGGTCAGATTCTTAATTAAATAAAATGAACTGGTAGAAAAATAATTATTTGACTGCGATGGCTGGCTTAGTTCAGTTTAGGTTTAAAGGTAGATTTTACTCCTACATTTGATGCGAATAACCTCCATTTAAAATTAGTACAACAATGCAGCCTTACTTAAAAGAAATCTGGCATGGATACCCGTATGTAAATACGGATTTGGATGAAAACTCATGCATTTCATAGTTTTTGAACTAAAAATTACTAGCGTTTAAACTTCAATTAAAACTGTCATGTACGAAATCAGTCACTTCATCCGAAGCAAATCTGTTAATATTTTGGAAGATTCATCATAGATTCAATTATTATGCAAGTTTTCCCTTGTTTTCGTCTCATCTTCCCCTACTGATGGTACGAGAATATGTTTTTATTTCTCACGTATACCATTTCACAATGCCCTGGAGTTTATAAGAGATGGGGAAATAAACCAACTGGTGTGAGCTCAAAATTTCAAGGGTATTAGACAAACAACATAATATTGTGCATAGATGTCTATAAAAGTAAATTAAGATTGTTAGGAATCAGTGCAAAGCAAAAAATACTACAGTGCATGTGGGGCTTCAGTTTAGTATGGAAATCTGGGGCAGGTGAGATGCTAAATTTTTGGGTTATGGCAAATCACTTTTGCTACACATAGTTTACTTTGGACGCGTTACTGTTGTATGAACTTATTGATCACTAAGCAGCTTTGAGTCAATAACAAGCGATTTATCATTTGGGTTATAGAATAATGAAGCAATTGCGAGATGGCATGCGTTAAGTTATTCTCTGAGAACGTGGGAGGAACTTCCGCCGTCAAAAAGTCGATTGGTTCCTCACACAGTAATACAAAATACCATACTTATCAATTTTTGACTTAACTAGTGCATGTGCTTCATTAGGCGTATGTTTCGCGAGCTCTAAAATCTCATTGCAACGGCTTCATTTACTTCATTACTTACTATTACTCTCTTTTATTTAGATACTAACGAGTCAACTAATCTTTTGAAGATAATACATACTTTCGCAAATCTACTTACCTAAAAGACGTCCAACAAGTTCTTGTCATGCCTTCAGTTTATAATGAATTTAGGTACATGCAGTAAGTATGCAGCAAAGTTGTGGACGATTAACGAAACCCTTCCTAATTCCTAGTTCGAGTGCCTGAAAGTGGGACCGTGGAGTGAATTTCGAGATAACATGATGGCTTTGCCTGGAGGAAGATTCTCTGGTTACATGAACATGTTTACTTTTAGTTTAAACCCGGAGGTATGATTTCATGAACGTGTATTATCCCAATAAACTGAATTAATTAGATTTTATAGTATTTCATTTGTCCCTTTCTTTCTATATCATACAGATCGTATCGATTTTGTGGACGACCAATCACGGACACACAGCAGATCCTGGGTCCACTTTTCACGTTGCCTATCCCACTAACCTCTTTCAGATTCTTTTACTACAAGAACCTGCCGAAACTGCTACGTTTTTTACTGCGCTTCATAACACGGGTACTTATTCTTCTACTATGGGTATTAATGGAGCTTACACAGTTGATAATATTTCGCAATACTTGATTTTGATTGTAGTTGTCACGACGGGTGTACTAATCATTGTTGGACTAAGCTCATTCTGTACCTTCAAGTTACTCCAATGTGTACGTCATGAGGAATTTCGAGCTCCGACGCTTCAAAACATTAAAAGCTTTATAGTGGACCTGGCTAAACCGTTAGTACTTCAATGGAGGAGATGCTCTGCACCTCAAGAAGATAATACTGATATGACTTGTCAGACAAGAAATAATAATGAGAATGGAAAGCAGCAGCTATGCAAGCGACCATCAGATCTCAGGATTTTAGGTAATGGATCACCTAGAGGAAATCGGTTCCGTTCTAGTAGAGAAAATAGTCTCGAACGCCGTTTACTGATCAAAGATCCGACTCCGTTGGCTGACTGCGATATAGCATCGGGAGAAGAAGATATTGCAGATATTCAGGTAATTTGTTACCCATTTTAGAATTAAAATTCATTTTAGAAGTAATTAACTCTTTCCAAAACTTAACGTTCATCTTGAAATTTGTATTAGGGTCAATATTTCGGCCCAACGGTGAGGTCATCAACATTTTGTGTGGAACTGCTTGGTTCTAGTCCAGAAGAATCACCAATCCATTCCAGCAGTCCACGCAAGGTAAGAATAAGTTATGAAAAATATGCTAATAAATTATTTGTGCATTTAGAATTTCTTCGTGAAAATTAATTTTATTTGATTTTTTTTGGATTGATCAGAGGTCAGCTAAAACATCGCCAAAGAAAGTAAAACTCTCTAGTCAAACTGAATCAGAGCTGTAAAAGTTTGTCTGATATCAAACTTGTGCGAATTAACGTTGAAAATATAATTTCGCGATATTATGGATTGAAATGTTTTAAATAATCTGTTACTTTTTCTTCTTAAAACTCAAGTAATAAATATAGAATGTCGTTCCAATTGCTATCAAACTGTACTAGTCATAAAATCAAAGTCACAAATAAAGTTGAACATTCTCAAAACTATATCTACATTGTTGAAATATTTATTTTTTGCCTAATTTCCTCGAACTCGGTCAAATCATTGAAAAGAAACTACAATTCTTTGGATTGTTAAAATTAGGTCGGAATTATGAATTGAATTCACGATGATTGTGCAACCACATACATATTTAAGCTATCCAACGTCCATCTATTTTTAAACATTATAATATTATGTGTTCTGGCTCAATATGAATTGATCCGCCTACTCACTCCATCGGATGCATAAAATTCCAAGGACGATCTTAACACGGCAGACGTGACTCTGACTGGAAATGGTAGTTTGAAAGAAAGCTTGGGGGATTTGCGACTGAATAAAAAGTAAAATAACCTTCATCTTGCTCGAGAAAAGCATGGAAATAATAGAATTTTTGTAAATAGGACGTGCTTATTATGGGTATGGCGATAAAATAAAATTCAATTCAAGCTTACGGCAGATTGGAATTCCTAGAAGAATATAAACATACAATACAATTAGTATGTGCTATACTGCACTCTATTTTCGTTACAAGCATTAAAATTAAAAGGTTGGTAATAGTTTTCGCATTGGTAATTTTTCTCTAAGATGTAACCTTTTATCCCATCAAATTGAATTTAAAGTTTGGAGCTTTTCCCAACAAGTTGATCAAGGTTCAAACAAGCTCTTCGTATGAGTAAGTCTCAACACTAACTAGGAGCAACTGTGCTACACTTATTGTGGTTTCTTAAAAGGCATTGCATAAAGCCAAGAAACATTTTTAGATGATCAAGAGACAAGATGAAAAGAAAGTCTCGCAAAATGGCAGAGCACCAATTAGAAATACATTGTTGGTAATTATTTAATAGATAAATGATCATTCATCATCAATCTGTTGTAGTAATACACTAAAATTATATCAGTGTTCACTTTGGTCAACAGTAATAATTATTATTATATATTATGTATGCATGTGCATATATATACATATACATACAATATACATACATATATATATATATACAGTACAATAATTATATATAATATATAATTGTTTATATATACATATATATGATATATATATACATAATTGGTAGTCTAATGTAACATTGGAAAGTGATTATAATACAAAGCTGGCATTGCTCACAATGCAATGGTATAGTTTAATTGATAATGATACATAAGTACAAGTACACAGCTGTATAATATTTATTTTTTCAATGATAATGATAACAATATAATCATAATAGTATTGGCAAAACGGCTTTTCTTGCAATTGTTTTATCAACTTTCAGCAGTAGCTTTTCGTTTTTGTTTGTTTTTTATAAATTATGCGTATGCTTTGCTTTACTTTACAGTTTTTCTTTCTTTATTATTATTATACATGGGGTTTTTGGTATATTGTTTTTCCTGTTTTTACAAAAAACTAAACTGATAAGGTTCCAAGTTTGTCGTTGATGTTGTATATTATTATTTATTTATTAGATTTGATGAGGAAAGGAAGATGAAAGAAAGAGCGTATTACAAGGCAGATTCATTTTTACTACATAGAAGAAGGCTACCATTAACAATAAAAATTTGCCTATTGTCTACAAAAATTGATTATATTGTAAGGTAATTTTTTCTTTATTAATTGTGTGCGCTTGTTCTTAGATTGCCATCAGCAGAAGAAAAAATTAATTGCACTAGTGGTTAATTAGCTAATAAATAATGTTTTTAATCAATGTGCGTATGTTAGTGATTGGCGCTTGTTTTTCTCCTCCACTTCATATTATACTACTATAGTTGTTCATTACATTATTAGATAAAAAGACCTAACTCAAGAAAAAAACCAACTCCACACTGACGTTTATTTTTTCTTCCTTTTTTGCTTTTTCTTATTTTCACTCGACAAATTAAAACGACGATGTAATGATCAGACCTTAAGCTCATGAGGCATTTATTGCAACACGGGAAATGTAAAGTTACACACAGAACATGTAGACAATGAATATGTACAGAGAGAATTAGATAGGGATTTACGATGTATATATTGTTCAACAAAAACGCGTTAAAAAGATTGTTACGTTTTCAGCTTTGTTCTTTTTCTTCTTCTGATGGCAACCTATGTTTGTTAACTACATTATTTACCCGATTTCAAAAAGCCTCCCCGCTTTCCTCAACTGCAAATTTGCTTGTATTTGTAGATTGCTTGCTTAAAAAGTATCATAGTAGTAATCATCTTATACATAGTAATAACCATTAATATTTTAATATACACATTAACTACCTTAAACAGACATACATTACGGCTAGTTATGCACAGAGAGTACAATCTAACTTTACCCTACCAATTACTTTACTTTACATCTGATTTTTGCACTAGTCTATAAATTAAGTATTTTATTTGTTTATTACTATCATTATTATTACTATAGTTATTTATTATGCATCATTTTATCGGTATAGTTTATTATTACTTATTTCCATAACAGTAGCCGTTAAATATTGTATATGTGTATGTATTTTTCACTATTATAGCATTTTACGCCGATAGCCAAATAAATAACTATGATTAATTAAATAATGCTTTATTCAAAACTGTTTATATTCAGATGTTGGTTTTGCTTTCACGCTCTTATTCGTCTCAAAAGATCCTAATATTTTAATTTTTTTTCATGTTCTCATGGCACCGTAAAAAAAACTTTGGAGTATCTGCATGGAAATTTTTGTAAAGAATTTTTATCGTATTTTAGTAGGTTCTCGGCATGTTTTTTCTCAAATACATGAACAAACACACAAATACCTTTAGCTGTGGAATTAAATTGAATACATTACTTTAGCTTATCTGGAAGTGGAAGATATTTTTGTAGATTTCCTCAGTTTTATTAATAAAAGACCTTCTTGTAGTTCGTTGATGAAAACAAAGCCTCTCTTTCCCTATATGTATTTAAGAATGAATTAAATTTCAAGAGTGATAGTTAATATATTTAATATTTCTTCGCAGCCATCGGCCCATCTTTCATACTGCATACATATGTCCTTTTGCTTAAAGCTATATGTCAGCCAACTCTGGTGCTCCGGGATGTCCAGTCGCCCTATACCAGATTGTACTCTTTTAGATTCAGCTGCAGAATTGTGTCTTTCACCGCTGCGAAGACGAATCGGATGTTCTCCGTATCTGTGGAAAGCAATTGCGCACAATTTAAGCTTCAATCTACCATACTTTCCAGAACCACAACGACCTTACACCAAACCGGAAAATTCATGAATCATGAAGAACTTACCTGTGGCACAAGTGAAGTGAGAATATATAATCTTTTCGCTGTCAGGATTCAGTTCAACAAACATCTTCAAGATGAATTCTCTAGCGTGGATTGCATCCCTTTGTGGGCCTATAATCAGATATGAAAGTCATAAATTATTATCAGATTTGTTTTTGGCAATTAAAACTTCCTATCTATCATACTTTGAAAGGGATACTTTAAATCACTCGACTTGTCTAACAAATGCTAGAACATAAGCAAATACTTCAACATATTTATCTCTCGCAGTGTGGAATGAAGACAAAATGTACGCCTGAACTAATCTAAACTTAAGGCTATTAGTAGAGATAGATACATTGCGCCGTAAACCTTAGCCGTCATACGTAAATTTGAGTAAATAATCAGTTGAATGTGTATATTTTACGGGAAGTCAAAGCCGTTAATTAAATTATGTCAAATAAGTGCACCAAATTTATAAATCGACACAGGAGTATGTGCTGTCATAATTTTTTCAAAAAAAAAGAAAGCAAACCATTGTTAAATACACGCGTAAGGACATCGGAGAATCTCAGTCAAATCATTGTCGTCAGACCAGATGAATATGAAACATTCAGAGTGCTATTTTCCGTTGCATTCTTTGCACAGCAGATTGATGAAAACAAGTTGCAACTATTCAAGTATGGACAGAGAGGGACCAAATTAGTAATTTTATCAATCTCTATTTTTTGATGAAATGTATCCTTATGATCTATGTTGGTTAAAAAAGGTCATTGGAATATAAGAGGGCGGAACAAAAAAAACAAGAGAAAATAAGAGTTGCCAAAGGAAACTGGAAAACACCTATTAGTAAGCTTCGAATCTCAGCAGATGATGTCATGGCCTCAAGTTAATTATCACTTAGCTTCCATTACTTCCTAGGAGTAATTATAGCCCTAACTTGTTCGTCCCTCATTCATAGTTTTTATAAAATATCCAACGGAGTAAACGTCCATCATATATATATCTAGGATACGTCTTTATAACATTCTTTATCATTACTGATTGATGGTGCTCACAGTAAATCAACCATGTAACATTGTTGAGACAAAAATTGTGTGGCACGCATGAACAAACCAAAAACTAGTCATTTTCTTGTAATCAAATCGACGACCTAAGCTTAGGGTGACTTTTACTTGTACGCTTGCCTTGCTAGGCTGGCTAGAGAGATTAACTACTTTGTACTTTCCAAACGTAGTGTGTTTTGATTTCTAAAAACTCGTTGCGAGTGCCGAATCTGCACTACTCATAACACCCACTCAAACCCGCTGTATTGGTCCCAAAGTGTCAAAGGGTTTAGCACAAAAACGTTTGCACTCATCGTGTTTTTGTTTGCTTCTATTTAAATAAAGTTTGACCCATTTGCATCTTTCTCTAGGAAGCGAGAATGAGCCTGTAATAAATTAGATCAGCAGTCTATCATCTTCCTTTTATTTTGCAACCTCTTTCTGCATAAAGCACTCATTCAGCGCATCAGTCACGACTGCAATAACTCATATATATCTTTGGTAGTTGTTTTCGTGGGCAGAATGTACATAGTTCCAAAGACAAATGCACTTTTATTACAGCCTATTAATTCATCAGTTATTTCATCTTACTCTAGTTTGTTGTCTCCAAGCCTATTTTCGCAGAAGAACGCACAAAAGAAAACAACTGGCTTACCGTCATATTCAGGAAAGTAATCAACCAAATGAGAGTACATAATTTTCTCTTCAAGGAGGTCTTTCTTATTCAAAAACAAGATGACAGATGAATGTTGGAACCATGGGTATGTTATGATGGTTCGGAATAAGGCTTTTGACTCTTCCATACGATTCTAAAAAAGGGGAACATTCAAAAAACAAATAATTACACATGACTGTATCCAACTTTTTAATTGATATTTGCGCTAATCAATAGTGGGAAACTAAGTGAACCACAAATTCTTACCTCATTATCCGATTCGAATAAAATTTGATCGTATTCACTTAAAGCAACGAGGAAGATTATGGATGTTACATTTTCAAAGCAGTGTATCCACTTCCGCCGTTCCGATCTTTGTCCACCTACATCTACCATCCTGTAAAAATAATCAATCAAATAAATTAACGTTTGAATGCTACCCGCAAAGTTTTTATGAACTCAAGTTCGAAGCAGTTTTAGTCACATGAAATATTTGAGGTATTATTTAAAGATACAAAAACATTATGGCTTACCGAAAAATGATCGAATCGAGATCAAAGGGATATTCGATTATGCCGGTAGTGGGTACACGAGCTGTGTAGATTAAAAAAAAAAACAATTTGTGTGTAGTTAAGTAAGGAATTAGGTTATGTTGTTGTTTTGAACTATAAATTTAAACGCAATGTTTGTGCTATTGTTTCGAAAGCTTTCAATAAAGTCGTACTCTGCATTTAACTATTATGATACGAAGAAATGCATATGTATGAACCTACCTCTGAGGATGTCTTGCTCCGTGGGTAGAAAATCAGGTGCACCGATCCGGTCAAGATCAGTCAGGTAGCTGAAAAGAAGGAAGTATTTAAAATGAATATCAACAAATTCAACAAGTATAAATAAGCTAAAAACATGAATAGTAAAGAAGTATGCAATAATTAGCTTACTATCTGGCGGAGTCGGTTAGCTGGTATTCCCTTCTTCTATCATAACACTCTTGAATGCCAGCGTCAGCCCATAAGGCTTTGATGGCTTCAACATAGTGCGGTTCAAACGTTGTTACTGTTTCATAGTCTACTGCTTTTACTTGCTCTGCCTTTTCCTGCAAGTCGCGAATTACAGACTAAACAAGTTTAGAATATTACTGTGAGCCAACAACAAGGGACAAATGAAAGTGATGCGTGATTTTCGACGTAATTGTCTTACAATATTTGACGAGTCTGCGTATTGGATCTTCAGCATCTCCATTGCTCTAATCATGGCTTGCATTGCCATGAATATATTTTGATAGACAAGTTTAATAAAGCCTCGCTTATCTTCATCGGAATAGCCAGCCCCATGAATAATTCGCATCTGCTTGATAAACGTTGACTTGCCAGACTCTCCAGTACCTGATGTAAAAAAAATGCCACGAGCTTTTTTATTAGAAAAATGCCAGGTTGTTATGGCTTCGACGGTAAAAAGCTGCCAAAAGCTGGAGCTTAATTCTAATTAAGGATATGAGAGTTTTAGATCAATAGAATTACCTAATAGCAAGAGCTTAAGTTCCCTTCGAGCATCTCGTTTATCCCTTCTCAGTTGTCTTTCGATTTCTTGATTTATCCGTTTCTGCTCCTTGGCTTCCTCAGATAAGCAACACGCCATGATCATTTGCTGGAGCAGGATTGCTGGAGGCGGGGTTATAGAGAGGACGATCACTAACAGCTACTTTACGTCATTAACCTCTGGAAACCTAAACACAACGTGCAGTTGCAGCGTCAAATACCGCCCTTTCAATTCCTAACCTCGAGAAAAGCGTCGTAGTCAATCAAAACTTCAGTGAAAGGCGAAATACGACACTTTTATGGGTGGAGAATTGAGTCGTTTTTTTTAATTTTTTGCTAGGACACACACGACTCAAACATTTTAATTGTGTTTAGTTACAATTAAGCAAAACTGGGAATAAGGAAAGTGGTTGCAGAGAGAATACTTCCCTTCTAAAACATTACTAAAAATTTCTGGTGACGTAAAATGCTTTCACCCCTCTCCTCTGACCGTATTACCGGGGAGCATGATATATTTTTTACTTATACAACATTTCTGAAACACTGAGTCGTGGGTTCGGGTTCAACGAGTTTGTTTAGATAATTACTACAGGTACAGGGAACAAGATGAATTTCGCCCCAACGACGAAACACGTTGTGCAGTTTTGCATAGCCTTCGACAAGATGGTGAAAGTGAAAGATTTCTGTATTATTGGCCGTATTTATGTTTTGTGTAGCAAAAAGATGAACAACTTTGTCTCAGACATACTTCTCTAAACAGTTGGGATGGCAATATCCTGGGCTTCGTTATCAAAAGCATGTGCGTCAAAATGTCATCAAGAGGTTAAGAGAAGAAGGGGTGGGCTCGAAGGAAATGATGGCAGTGAATGTGTCAAATGTAACACAAACATAAGGAGGGATTCACCGACTCAACGAGAAAACATTGCGTTTCCTTTTTTCTTGCGGCCAGACTAGATCGGTCCTAGACTATTCAGGGGTCCCATGTGCACTTCTTACGGGTTATGCACCACCTAACTCTACTTTCCAGTCGCTTCACTCGATAATCATATTCGAATCGCAATGCTATAGTAATCGGTGCGCCTCTTCAGTTTATTTAGCCTGCTCTTTCACTCCTCCTAGATGGTAACTACTAGTAAGGCTTTGCTTATCACCGCTCCGTGAACCCGACGTCTACGGTGTTAACCAATACATTGGCTATTGGTACCACTAAAACAACTTTGCACTTAATCTGATGTTGAGGCTTCTGTACCAATAGCATCATTAAAAAGGGGAAATTGGGAGAAATTTTATCGTATATTTTTTTTCGAAATTAAGTCACTGTTCATCACTTGTTTCATTATAGGGAATAATAACAATAACAATAATAATAGCAATGTTAGCCCAACTTATGATCTCTCTTTTCATGTCTCACTCTACTCCTCTTTACTCCTCTTTCTTATCTTGTCTCCTGTGTGCCTGTCCTGCCTCTTCTGAGTTCAATTCAATAGTTGAAATAGAGGTACATAGCAATAATGAAGACAGGAATGATGTACACATACTTAGTTTTACTTTAAAAAGTTGGTTGAGTACACAATAGTGTGTATTAGTAATAGGTATCACCATATACACTTCTAACTTTTTTACTACTTTCTACTTCTAAATAGTTTGTACATGTATCACGGAGAGGATATCTATACTAAGCCCAACTCGACATACAATAGTTTCTGCCTCTGCCTGCTTTACTACTCACACTCACAGAGTCTTCGTCAGTGCCACTGCTTTATTTTTGGGATAGGTAGGCTGTGGTTTCTGTTTGCCCATTATAACACCATGAAAATGATTCTCTTTTAAGACTGGACTTGAAGCTATTCTTTAACTGGTTTGGTGTAGTCTGCCCGTACAGCTACTGCTGGAGTACCCTGCTAGCGTTTAGGGTTTTGCATTTTGAGTAGGGAACATATTTTTCTCAATTCACTGTTTTTTTCTACTCAGGACACTATAGATATGAATGAATGAAAGAATCTACGCACAGCAGTGAACCAGAAGAGAGGAACAAGTAGTAGTAGTACACGCTACCATATAATATAAGTAAGCGCATATGTACCTGAAAGTTCGGCATCCTTCTCTACTTTTCTCTCCTACTTGTAAAAATCTGCTCTGCAAAAGACTTTCAATGATATGATGGATCCAATTCATGTTACTATGAGAGATGCACAAATTCTTTCAGATTCTGATTATAAACATACATACTAAGTTAATGGGGTTCTCAATGATACCATTTCAAGCCATGTCGAACCCCGATTAGCTCCCATACCCAAAAATCTCACAGTGCCCCATCCCCACTTACATTGTGAGGTCAAACATTCTTAATGTCCCGATCAGTTAAAATCTGAATCTGAGTGTTTGACGAAAGAAAAATGTCGAAATAGTAAATGTAGCGAAAAAATGTTTCATTCATATTACTAATTAAATGCTGCTGCTAGGATTGTCATTCTGGGCATAAATGAACAATTTTGAACTTATACTGCCAATTAATTTTTGAATTTTGTACATAATAAGTTGCATGCAATATTACAATATCTAGAATAAAGTTTTCAGCAGCAATTTCCTCTAAATTCCGAGATTATTCTGCAATACACACACCAGCTTGAATGCTTATTCTTTGGGTTGTGAAAAAAGTATTAACTTGCCTCATTCTGGCATTGAGCTGTGAGCAATGAATTCCTTGGCTGTATGGAATCCATTCTATATTGCCTATATTATAGATTTAATAAAACGTCTTCTTCGGCAGAGTTCAGTAAAACAAGTCACTTTCGCCTCATCATCCTTTGGTGCCCAAAAATAATGTAGGCTGTACTAGCCATGGTAGAAAGTTGGCTATCTTGTGCAATATTTGCAGCAGCTAAATTGGAAGAGGTGAGCAAGGTTTCGTATAAGCGTAGCTTTGTACGAAATTGTTTTGTTTTGTTTATTCAATTGATGAACATTCTTCCTCGAAGAAATAGAAAAACATGACAAAATCATGTGTATTAAAATAAAATGCTTAAAATCGTGCTCAAAATGTAACACGATTTTTTTTGATTTTGTTATAACTACATAGCGTGAGTACCCTAGAATTTTAATCATCATCGCAAAATCTAGTGCAATCTGCCCATAGAACTCAAATTGCTACTAAACGAAAGAAATGATCGGGTTATTCCTTAAAAAAACATTATGATAATTTTTGAACTTGTTAAAAAGTACCAAATTTAAATTCCAAGCGTTGAGTCGGTATTTTTCTACGTTTAAAATACCCTAGGCTAAAATTTTGAATATGCAATTTGGGTACCAGATATACCGTAATAAAATGCGTTTACGATAACTCTGAACAAAATGAATGTTCCAAGGATATGTCTAATAAATATGTTTGTATGAAGTTGTTTAATACTTAATTTTTGAAATTTTTGGATGCATTTACATGTATGACATGGATCTTTGGCAGCCCGCAAGTCAGTCAGGAATTCAGAGAATAGGCCTACAAGTTCTAGAACTTACGCACAGGCGTAATCCCGACAACTATTTGGTCAATTATTTAGTGTAAATTAAATGCCAGCTTAGTGAATTGGTGAGAGATCCCTGGTGACCTATTTTGAGAAATATTCTGCATGAAACGATGTTTAATCAAGCTCACCTCTGATTTGCGATAAGAAATCCCACAAAGACCTCGCAACACTATGATATCCAGCCGTTGGATATATATAAGCTAGAAAAGGACTGGCAGGTTGTAGCAGCAATATTTGGCTCATTTGTTACATTGCATGGCTTTCATTTCAATGTATGTATGATATGATAACATTTATGGGTCTCCTATTCTTTAAATATTGTGCTCCGGCCTTTCCCATGTTTGTGAGTTTAGAGACTTTTTTAACTGATGATTACTGAATGGCACACGTTTCTTACTTACAACAACGCAAAGTACACATAGAAGAACAGCTCAGAAATGTATGTACAAATGAAGCGAAGATGATTTTTTTCCCCTGCCTGTTTGAATGATTCTGCTTTTCTGTATGGGTTAATATATGTTTAGCGCTCTATGGCCGTGGTGCACTCAAATGTCTATTGGAGAATTTTATTTTTTTTTTAGAATTTCCTCTTCCTCCAAGTTTGCTTTCTTCCCTCATTTCTTTCAACTCTCTCAATTCAGCGAGGAGAAGCAGGTGAAACAGAGAATTGTAGTCGTTTCTTTTTCTTTTTTTTGTGAGACAGATACTTGACTATACTTTAGTACAGGCTTTGTATTCAGTCAGATCCATCCGTTTTGGAACTTAACATTTTTCAATGAATCACTCATGCATATAGCGACTGCTTTCGGACCTCCTCCTCTCTCACTTTCTCTTGCCTCTTTGCTCTCACCCTTTTAATGTCTTTCTTGATTCATCCTATTGTTGCCTAATATGATTTCATACGACAAAGGGGAGAACTAGTTTCTATTTCACATAATGAAGATGATCTAACACACAATTCAACTTTGCAATCCCGAAGCCACTTTATGTATGTAAAAGCCTCAAAGATCTAGGTGAGTGCCTTTTTTCTTTGCAATAAATCGCGACAAGGCAATACTTTAATACCAAAAAGCTCAATATTACATTGGCTTGTTTGGCTGGTTTTTCTTGTGGGTGTCAACGATGCTCTTCAAACTTTGAGCTGGAAAATTGTTGATAAATTAAATTCTGCCTGTGTAACACCAACCACGTTTTAGTACACGGGTGCATTGCATGCAATTCCTCATAAGAAAATAAAAAACGTTAATGCTTCGCTTTTTTATGCATTCCATCTTTCAAAAATAAACCTGTCCTTCCGGTATTTTATTCATTATTACATAAGTAAATGACTTTTACGATAATTATGTCGATTATGCTGCACTGTTTTTTATCATTGGAAAATAAAACTTGCTACTCTTACAGAGTGTTCAACTCCGATGTGACTTCGACTTCTTTCTCTTTTCATAAACGTAGTATAGTGTTTAATAAACCCCACAATTTCTTTTTGACTTTCACACATCGCATGCATAATTTCATAAAATCCATTTCTGGTGTCATCAAATGTGAACTTCTTAGGCAGAGACCAACCAAACAACACTTCTCTGCTTATGTGCTCGTAATGATTTGATGTTATTATGTTATCTTTCCCAGAGATCTCTTTCATGGCCGCTCTCAAGATTGCATCTTGACGAAAATATAATGCCTTTATGTTATAACCTTCATAAAACCCTTGTTTTATCCATATAGTATCATCATATCACATCAAGAGGAAAATATTACAATCGATTGGATTATTATGCTTGTCATTGCGGCCCTATGTTATCTAACAAAGAGTTAATGCATATACGCAGGGTTTTTTCTTTGCAACCGGTGTTTGAGAGCTTTTATTGGAAGTAAACTTTCAGATGTATAGCCCTTGACTCCTTTATTTTTCTTGGATTTAACGAAGGGCGTGCGTTGCTAGGAACGATTAGTTAAAGATTGACTCTTAATATTTGCCAAGGCAATCCGAAACAGACCGACTTATATTTGATGGTACCACGTAACTTGTAAAAATTTGCCAACATATAAAATTACGTATCGTTTCTGCATACAAACTACGAAATCCGTTTTTACTCCTAACGTCAACAACTCTAGTAGACATTGACTATTAACGTATAACGCCTGATAATGCAACAGCTTGGATATATGTAGTTTAGACGGTTATCAATAAATAAAGATGGTGTTCGGAACGATTTGTTTTGCTAATTTTACTTAAGTTTTAGTCCTTGATTTTTTTTTAAACTTTGTATCTGCTCAATACAACGAGTTCGAATTTTAACTAACTTGTCAAAATGACCTACCGGTGCATTATACAATTTTCGAAGGGAATGTTTGAGTCAAGTGAATGATTTACTATTAAATGAATATCAAATGCGTAAGTTGTGTGTATGAAAATCGTTTTTATGTAGGTATTGCATATAATGTGTGCTAAAAACTGTGAATTGTATATAACCTTGTGAAATTATTTTTTGTTTATTACTTTTTCTACTTTTAAATTAGTTTAAGAAGACTGCTTAATATTTTCGCTTCACTCTTTTACGTAACTTAAAAAAAGTCAAAAAGCAATACTTAGAATGATAGTTTTACTTTTAATTAAACTTCTCTTCAGTGTCCATCAATGTAACTTGAGTTCGATTTTCAGGTTAGGCAGTAGAGGGAGTAACGCAATATCATTAAAGCCATTAATGCAATATGTAAAAATTCAAGTAATCATTCATTTTTCAAACAACCTTGTAAGCTTTAATGATGATGTTACAGACTTAATTAATACTTTTAGCAGCACATTAAACGTATCCTTAATAAATAAAGTACGGCGATTAGTACTTTAGGAAACATGATTAATGCCATAGAACTTAAACCAGGTGCCTGTTAAGGGTTAACCAAATGAAAAAAAAATTGCGATGGTGTTAAAAATATTTCGTCATCTTTCATTTCATACCATGATTGGAGGAGATTGAGATAATGTAATTCTCGTCAAATTTTGCTATATAACGTTTGAACATTTCAATCTGTGAGAGCGGCTAAAACACATATGCTTGACCTAAACTGCTAATTTCGAAATATTATCTGATGTTTTTGGCTTGTCGTCATATGCAATATGGGTACAAACACAAACTCAAGCCACATTATTCCGTATTTAAGTAATCCAAGTCTATAACGTGGGGGCACGTTTAATTTTTTGTCATTTATTATAATTTGTAATTGCACTTTCTTTCTTTAGGCCACCAAAGCTATAATAAATTATTTTCTTACCTGAATTTGTCGTTTGATACACTTGCGTTCGTTATTCGAGTTGTACACAATTGGTAAGTCCAAAATTATGGTGTGTATGGGGTAAATTGAAACATTTGCCTGTTGCTGTTCAACACGTCCTCTTCAGTTTGCAACTGCACTTGATGTGGAAGGAGTTTATGATGTATTTACGCCAAAAGCTGAAGAGTTCTTTTTATTATTTTGAGGGAAAAATTCAGTATAAACTGATCAGAAATTCTTAAATGAGAAAAGATTTAATGACGTGTTTTCGTAAAAATCGACACGACATTAATAATACCACGTCGTTTTATATTCACCAGCGGCAAAAGACACAATGAAGTCATAGAACCGTATTTTATTATAGCGTTGTCTTTTGATCCATAAAATAGCTATAAAAATGAACTAGAATAGATCCAAAGCGCTAAAAATCATCAATAACATGGACAGTCGAAATGATCTTTAAGTGCTTTGTGATTTAATGTCCACGTGGCGATTCTTTCGCCACCTGTTACTTTGCACTAGAGCGTAATAATGTGTAATACACACATTCATAGCAAAGAAGTTTATTATTTTTTTATTTGAAAGTAAATTTCCTACTTGAATAAAAACGATGAATAGATTGGATTCTAAATTTTATTACGAGAAGCAAACTCTAGCACATGAAAAGCAATAGCTTACCTTTTACAACTGCCAGTATTTCCAGGTGGGAACTAGGCCATGAGGTGGAAAATGAGCACTGGAAACATAATTGATTTTTTAAACGAAAATTTGTTTATTTATATTCGAATTCTCGGATAAGTAATGTCCTGGGCAATAAATGTTAGCCTAATTTATATATACTGATCTTGATTGTTTCTTAGAAATATTAAGAAACTTTATAATTGTGTCTCAAAGTACACCAATGAATTCATATCTTTGTCTGAACCACATTATTATTTATTTTGGAAGAATCTTATCGCATAAATTTACCCTGGCCCGGATAATCGAGATAATTGGTATGTTGAGTGAAATTGGTATATATAATTTTAAAATGTTAGTGATTCACTGGGGCAATGAGACAACGTTAAATCAATTCTTTCTAGCAATTTATGCGACATATATATTTCACCTGTAGTAGCTCTAAGATTGCTTAGATTATTAATACGCATAAATATACAGCTAAGAGATGTTGTTTTTCGTCAACAGGCTAGCTCGAAAGTGAAAGCGCAGTCGAATGAGTAAACGCTAATAAGCATGAAATCTTTCCACACGACTATGGACGAAGGAGGAGATGAGCACTAAAATCAGAGAGAGAAAACCGAGAGGCTTTCTTCTAGCGCGCAATATTCGTGATCAAAGCGACGTAGGAAATTTCTGTCAAATTGAATTAGTCGACTCAAATCTTTGTCACTAAATGTTGACATTGTTGCTGCTACCTGGAATCAGTACCTAGACAAAGTTCTTAAAGCTTTTTTTTGAATCGATGTTCATTATGAAAGTCAGAAATAGCAGTGATGGACATGAATTCCTATGAACGCAAACTTTGGGACGATGATATTCATTTTTGGTTCGTCAAACGGAAGGAAGTCATTTTAGCTTAGTCTCCTGGGACAATCGGGGCAAATCGAGTTTTTCTGTAAAGGGTTTTAGAATGTTTAGCCGTTTCTGTGACTTCCAGAGATTTCTCTATTATGTGTTGTATGCTTGAATGCAATCGTAGTTTCAGGAAAGTCGATTTTTTGTGTTGAAAGCTTTTGCCGATGGTATAGCTGTGTACCCAATGTTTAATACACTAACGCATGTTATGATGCTTTTCTTCTTACCTGCATTTTGAACCCAATCAATTAGTAAACTCAGATTCAATTATTTCTACACACGTTTTTATTCAAGGTCACATAAATCTGATTCCATATTTCCAGAATTAAAAAAGATTCTTGGGGTTTGAAAAATTGAAAGATGATTATGTATATCGAAGAAAAATCATTTCAATATATTACTTATAACTCTCATGTAAGTTTTACGGATATGTCACAAACTTGACTTCGCCCACATGCAAACTGTAATAGCCACTTTAGATTTTCAAAGTAGCACTTGTGAACACTTGGAGGCATTTTACCAATAATTTGGGAGCAGTTTGAATAATAATTAATTTAATTTAAATAGAGTATGGTTTAAACATGTTTTCCTGCGGATTAGTAACTACCCGAATTGCTTTTACTTAAGGATGTAAGATATACATAAATACGCATAAATATAGCATCCTATGAAATCATCATACCATCATTCGGAAAAAGTAATGAGACAATAACAAGCTGACAATCCAGAGAATCCAATTTAACATTTCTTTGAGCCATTGCCTTTTTTCAATAAATTGTATGGAACACAAATTTTGCACAAAAATTGTTATTACTGAAGTTCTTCAGCGTACTTAATAAAGTTCCAGACCTTTTTCTTTAAGATAACAGCTTTCATTTCCTCCGGCACTAAGTTGATTTCGAGCAAGGAATTGAGAAAGAATTTTATTTCCAGATATAACACTAGCTAATTTTGTCTTGCTTATCACACGTGCTGCGATACCTACTATTACGGGAATATTCACAGAGTATACAAGGCAATGGGAGGGAGAAAGCGGAAGGATCTGCATTACAAAGGGTAACGTGGGGTAGGGGCTTTCTAACTGTTACCGTCACACTTACCAAACCAAATATTTCCAAAAATTTGAAGAGCTTCTCGAATTTAACTATAAAGAGCGAATTATCAAACAACGGTCGTCGGTCGGTCAAAGTCCTTAGTTTAAGAAATAATTCGGTACAGAAAATTCAGAAATCTTCCATTACCCCAGCCGAAAATTTTATTCCTTTACCACATCCTAGAAACTCTCTCCATACGATAACTGCAGGAGTATTTTAAAAAACGTAAACGTTGGTTTGAAAACATTCATACACATTTATCATAGAGGTTATTTTTTGCGTTATTTAATTCGTGAATGCTTCTTAATAAGACACCTTTAATAACTAGATACTTAGATACTTTGCATGATGAATTTCATGAGCTTGATTTTAGCAAGAAAGATGCGTTTGGCAAGAAAAAGTGACAAGAATACAATACGACAAATATTTCACCTATGAAACCATGGATGGATGCAGATTCCGAAATAAAAATGAAAGGCAGAGCGTAGGCCGTCTTAGAAGTGGCCACGTCAGTCAGAATTATAAACTTGGGGTAAATAAGACTACAAGGACGCTAAAGCACCCGGAAAGAACTCATTAAATCCGGATGAAAAAACATAAATGCGTATTATTATGATCCTACAAACCAAATTCAGTACATAACAACCATCCGGTGTGCCAAATATATAACTAACAACAATAAAGCTTGAAGAGGGATTGATTTGAACAACTACTTCATATCCCATCATCTCCAAATGATAATCCCACGTCACCTATCCAAGAAAAAGTTGTTAAATTATATTGAACTTCAACAAGTATGTATGACGAACCGGTAACATTGTATTGAGCATTTCGAAAATCATTTGTCAGAATTAAAAATTATGAAGTGAAGGTAATGGGTTGGAACAAAGGAAGATGCAAGTTTGTCATTAATTGGAGATGATTCCACGCTATTAAGTAAGAGATATAGAGCTTTTTAAGGAGCAGGTCAGTATGATTATAATTTTGTGGGTCTCAGGCATAAAGGAATCAATTTTCTGAGAGGTAATGGTAGGATCTAGTACGTGGAGCTACTCAACTCAATACTCAAGTCCCCTCAACTTATCCTACATACTTTGCCTCCCAATCCGCCAACCTTGTTATTCTCAACATTATTGTTTTGCTTTACTTGCTTTTGTAAATACGAATCATATTGTGTGGAGTGTATAATATTCGTATGTATGTACCTATCAAAGTATCAAGTGTACAACATCAACATGTGTACAGCAACCAGAAACAAGTATGTAATAAAAATATTTTTTACCTTCACACTCTTTGGCCTCTTTTTCCCTTCCACCAACGTCATGTTTACTTCGTTTTTCAACTTTTCACTTGGAGGAACAAAGCACTCCAAGTGAATCCTGGATCAGTGAAGCCTTTTACTCCATCTATTTTGGCAATATTGGACAAATACGAATGTTTGCTTGTATGTACCTTTGTTTGCTGTGTTTCAGATATTTTCGTGAAAGACGTCTGTACCCGAATGTATTGATTCTGTTTGACTGTTTGACGTATTGTGTGATCAGTGTGAAATAAGGTTTTAAAAATGACCGAAAACGATTTATTAACTGCACCTCTAATTGCGCTAAGTATCGAGACACAGGGGATGCTTTCAAACTTGCTCAATCCTACCAAAATCATCCCCACAGAGGGTAATTTGCCAAGGTACACAAAACTGTAACTGTTCTGCAAATATTTTGGAATTTTAAGGTTTACAATGCTTTACAATTTAATCAGTCGTCTTTCTTACACGGTCACTCAAGGGATTGGAGAGGTATCGCTGAACTTGCAAGTGTTCCCTGTGAGTTGATGTCTGTGTTTGAAACGAAGACAGACCCATTTAAAGAGGTGTTGAACTACATATCAACAAAAGAAAATATTTCCCTTGATACAGAAGATTTAAAGACGTTTCTTGCTCTAATTGATCGGTATGATGTGTTAGAAGATTCAGAACATCTCATAGGTAAGAAAGGAAAGAATTTTGCTTCCCGATGGATTTGTTATCATTATAAATATTTACTTGTGTTTCCTATGTCACAGAACGAGATACGTTATCTTATATCACCAGAATTCAAGAAATCGCACTGGATTCCTCCGTGGAGACTATAGATACAAAGTTAGATTCGCGTGTTTTAACTTATGGTAAGTTTACAAGCTTAATTTTTAACATTGGAGAGAAGAATATTTAGTCAAGTAAATGTCTTCCGTATTGTTCATAAAAATCTCAAAGAGGATGCACTCCGAACCAAAAATGGCCTTGCAATGAGTAGATATGACGCGTTCATTCTCTATGCGGACGACGATGCCGAGTTTGCAGGGGATGTAATTCAAAAGATGGAAATGGAATATAGTTTAAAGGTACCCAACAGCTCGTGATTACTTTATTGTAATTTTGTTTACTTTGAAATTTTCGATTTGAAATATTTTAACTATGTATTATTTCACAAGAATACCATATATATTTATATTGTACTGTTTGGTATAGTTATGTTCAAAAGACCGAGATTTGCTGCCTGGATTAAGGTTTGAACATGAAGTAATCGGAAGTATGATTGAGAGCAGGTGCAACAGGTTGCTAGTAATACTTTCACCCAGCTTCCTTGATAGTAGTGCAAACCAATTTCTAGTCTCATATGCTCAAGCCGTTGCTCTAGGTAAATCTAAGTAAAATATTCGAATTTTGAACGAAGACATTAAAATTGCTGAAAATTGTATTTAAATTCTTTTAGACACTCGAGATCGAAAAATTATTCCATGTGTTTATAAAAAATGTGAACTTCCAGTCAGCCTCAGATATTCATTTTGTATTGATTACAATCGATCTGGAAAATTGTGGAATTTCTGGGACAAATTGAACCAGTCATTAATAGCTGCCAGGGATACGCCAAGCCAACCTTACATCGTAAAATCCATGGATGTAAAACCTCTCAGTGAACCTAGTTCAATCACGCAAAATGTTGCAGAAAATTTAGGTATCCAATTTAATATTTGTAAACATATTTAAAAGTAATATCACGCTCGCTTGATAAATGGCTATCTATATTTTGGAACAGATTGGTGGGAAAGTAGTAAGCCTTCTTCGCATTCGCCTGAACTACTAGATTCCCTGAAATCAGTGATAATTACAAATGGCTGCGATACGAAGATGCAATCAATTGAGGATCAAGATGACACCATATCAATGCACTCTCAAGCACACTTACTTCCGGGTAGCTCCTTCAATATGGGTTCTAAATCACCTAAATGGTTTAGCAAAATTATGAAACCTATAAAACAGAGAAAACAAAAAGAGAAAAGTCGGCCCGAAAAGCCTATAGCCGAATGAGTCTTTACCAT
>JAANSQ010000272.1:0-28913 GCA_036850885.1 Lepidocyrtinus dapeste
AAGAGGTCGAAGGGCATACCGTGATGGTCTCCCTGTGTAATAATATAATAATAATAACAATCCCTGTGATATAATGCATTGTGCTCAGCTCATCAAGTTCTGTATGATTGTACGCTCAAATCCCAAAAAAAATCACGTTTCCTACCTTTGGAAGGTAGAGATGTTGTGGGTACCCGCAGCCACAGAATTGAGCTGCTCCAGATTTGTCTTGGCCTTGTTGGATCATTTCATTTAAGTGGGGCGACCATGGCTTGGTCAAGGAAGAGTCGTGAGATCGACGAGTGATGATGTTTTTGCCAACGCGTACTGTTAAATAAAGAAATGATATTATAATTACAATTACTCCATCTCCTCCAAAGTCCAAAAATTATAAACTTACATTTGACTTGGAATGCATCAAGCTGGAACATGAGACGTCTTTGTTCGTTGTAATGGAAACGACGACCCTTTTCATCATACCGAGGTGCCATAAATATACGAATGGTGGCCTTACCAGTCTTGGTTCTAGCACATGGCTTGCGGTCCTAAATTTTATTTTTTAAAATTAACTAGATCCTCAACCTCCAAAGATTAGCCTTAAATTTCAAAATATCCCATACCACAACAATCTTGAAAAGGAAGGGCTCATGGGCCAAATGCACAGCGCAGATCTTAGCCTGCTCTTCCTCAGCAATCTCAACCGATCTGTCGACTCCAGGAGACAACTCAAATTTTCTCTCAGTCCAGAAGGTTCTCAGTTCGTTTGGATGGACATGTCCCTTTGAAAGGACTTCGACGTGTTGTACTTCAACTCCCCTCCACAACAATGGGAACTCACCCTACATGATACAAATTCAATTTTTTATAAAGCGTACAAACTCAAATAATCAAAAATTAATGGATAATTTCTTAAATCTCGTGTCGCCCCTTACGCTAAGAATTCCATATGGAGCTAACAAAGACTTATGCTTTTCGAAAAGGTTGTCCACCCACTGATGAATAGGGTAGAAGGCAGGGTCACGCATGGCCATAGAACTGTCAGCTACATAATCAAATTAAAATTTAGAGAATCGCCATATTAATTAATTCAATATATAAAAAACATTAAATTTACCCATGGGGCCTGGAGGGATCTTAAGCTTGTATAAAGGATCAGCCAAGAAACCGATCATGATGTGGGCATTGTTGTGGATACCGAATGGATCGTAGAACATTGGATTAGCTGAGATTTGAGTGGCTTCAACTGTATTAGCCAAGACGTCGATACCTTGGGTGTTATGGATCTTGACTGGCTTTCCGCTAGGCTATAAAATTCAATAAATTCTCCAACTGTCAATTGACATTCTTAAAGCTTCAAAATCCTTAAAACTCCGAAATACTTACAGCGATCAATTTTCCGAGCTTAATGGCCTTCAAAATACGTTGATGTAGTTGGATCATATCCGGTACCAAGATATTCTGGGGGAAGACAGGGTCATGAATGTGAATGGTATCAATCAGAGGTTGCTTTGGTGGACGTGGCGACCAATACTTTCCAGAGGATAAATCAGCCAAGTGGGAGTTATATCCTTCGTGCACAACACCCGTAGGGAAGTCCATGGTGTATGTACGGTGCAAGCCGTTAGACAGACGCTCAGCGTTATATCTGTGAAATATTAACCAAATTAAATAAATTTTTGAGGCCAACTTCATCACCATCTATGGCTAAATATGGAAATCAAGCTATAAAATAAAAATTCAATAAGCTTATCCAATCAATTGCAATTAGAGATCATAGAGGTATTTTGCATTATGAAAATTAAGCTTGTTTTATGTTTGCTTTGAAAAATTCGAAATTCACGCTTGAGCTAATTCACTTTTACTTTTTGCAAACATATGCAATCACAGTTGAAGAAACGCATACGTAAAATTGCTGAAGCGTGACCACCCACATGATACTCATTTCTGCATCAGCCTACATTCTTAAAGTTTATCTTATCTCAAAAGAAACTTTCAAAGGTTAAAATTCTGACCTGGCTAAGAGGTTACGATGAGAGAAGAAGAAAAGCTCCGCACGTCTGTCTGCATGACGGGTGGCGTTCCAAGGGAAGGTCTGATGCCAGAACCAATGGTGCTGGTTAAGCTGCAAGTCTTCTCTCCAGTACCAGAGCTTGTTCTCAATGCCGTTGTCATGACCAACACGTCCGTCGACGACGATACACTAGAGGAAAAATTAAGTTATAGGGGATTTCCAGGGTTTGGAGGTGAATTTTAAAGAAAATGTCTTACGTGTTCCTCCTTTTTGTGCTTGTGTCCCTTGTTCTTGTGCTTATGACCCTTCTTGTTTCCTTGACCGCCTATGACCTCCTTGGCCACCTTGTCCCTTGCCTTTGTGCTTGCTGTTCTTCTGCTCTTGCTTCTTATTTTCCCTGTCTTGACGACTGAGCTTGACTGAACCATGTCTTATCATGGTAGCTTGGAGTTGGTTCTCATCGACCTCTACACTCTCGCCCTTTTCGTTCTTGCCGTTGTTTGCGCCTATGATGGAACCGTCTAGGCCTACAAACTCTGCAGAGATTTCAGACAGAGTCTGGCATTATTGGTCTCTCGGACGTGGTGGTGGTTGTTACGTTGTTTAAGGAAATGATAAGCTCTCCAGCCTTTCCAGACTTGGTGAGGATCTTAGACTTCATCATTCTTGCAAAGGTAGAGTTCCTTCCGGCGAGGTAGTCTATGGCAGCGGCTCTCTTGATCCTGTCCTTCCTTCCAAGCTTCTCGTTGGTGAGGGTACGATACCTATCGAACTCATCCTTGATCAAGTGTGCAGGGATAAACCAATCCGGCATGGCGTCCAAAGGAAAAGCCATTGCAAGACCCATCATGTCAGGTCGTTCTAGGGCTGCTGCCATTAGACCGAGATACCAGATTTTTGGGTTGACCTTGTGCTTGTATAACAGATCCTTGGCCAACACGTAGACATCTTCCGGTCCCTTTAACTCTATTTGGATTCAAAGACCAAAATCATCGTGACTTAACCACTCTAAAGTATCATAATGGGGCAAACTAAGAAACTTAAAAGATGGCATAAACTTACCAACAAAAATTCGCTGAAGTTGTCTGGTCGCCTAAAAAATTATAATAAAATTTTAGAAACTGTACTAAAATCCTTAAATTAATTAAATTAGATAATTAATGGCCTACATCGATAGCAACTGGGGACAAGCTGTAAAAGAAAGCTCCTTTGGGGAAGAGGTCATTAATATGAGAAATTTCTTCACTGGATGAGCTTCCACCTTCACCTTCTAAATGTAAACCCTTGAACAGCTTAAGGAACTTCTTTTGAAGTTTAGGGTCCACAGCTAAAATAAAATGGCTTATATAAAATAACCTCCCACTTCATAAAATTTATTATTAACTTTGATAAACTCACGAAGAGCAGGAACAAATCTACGTCCGGCATGGTAATGGTACTCCTTCAGAACAGACTTCTTATTTCCTCCAGTTACCTCACAAGTCAATCTAGGATAAAAAGAACAAAAATATTATGAGTTTTTAAAAAATTACTTCTAATCAAATTTAATTATGAAGACATACTGTAACACATCCTCTTGACCATAGAAGATATAACTGAGGAAGAGGTAGATCCCCACAAAGGAAACGACGTTAAGGTAATGATCCTTAGGAATATGGATTTGACTGAGGAGGGTCTTGGCATACAAAATGGCTTGAGCTGGATGAGCAATGATCTCATGAACTATATCCTGGAGACCATGTAAGCTATGAATTCCTAATCCTAGGTATCCTGACCCTAATGCCAAGGCATTCTGATCATCAGCCACGAAGACAGTAGTAGGTTGACCGACTGTAACTATGGGTGCTTGTACGGGCACAGGCACTGGCACAACTTGACCGAAACCATCAACTTGGTAAGCAGGTATGGCTGAACCTTCTCCTTGGATTGCTTGACCTTGGTTATTCTGCACAAGATTATCTTGGGGAATCATCCTTCCATGGTGATGCCTCTGGTTCTGATGATTCTGAGTCTGTGGCAAGATCACTCCTGCTGGAGACTGAAACTGTTGTTGGGAGGTAGCTTGGGCATATATATGTTGACCCTGCTGCTGTTGGTTAGTAGGTGGAGGAGGGAGCACATTAGCAGGAATACCCGCTGGTGGAGGAACCACAGATTGGCTTTGCCCTTGATTAGATTCTAACGGGACGTTATCAAACGCATACTGCGTAATAGGCCCCATCCTCTCATGGACGTCGCTGGGCATAGCCAACAAGTCCTGTTCAGAGTCGATGAATCCATCTCGGTGGAACTGCGAACTTACTGAAACCACGCAGTATACTGCCACCAACAACACACCGAATCTTCGGTGTACACCCTTCATTTTCAATCTGAAGTATAAAATCCTTTTAAATTCTTTAGTATTCAGCCGATACACTCTCAAGTACACTCAAAACCGAAAATTTATTTAGAAAAATCTTCAAAGAAACAAAAACAGCTTTGGTTTCTTCCGATGGTATTCCGTCATGATACACTCTCTACAGGAATATATTTCAGGGTCAAGCTAGTATCCCAGGAGGAGGCTCCTTTGCTCGAAGATGAGACACGACCCAATTCAGGCTCAAGACTGAAATCAAAAGTGAGCCTGATTCTAGATGTAATACCAGAAAATCCTTAGTATCATATAACCCTTTACACAGACTCTATTGATTAGTGTATAAAAAAGGGAAAATTAATTGATCAAAATTTATCACGAGCACATGCCTCCACATTACATCTATAATTATCATTTGAGCACAACGTGAGTGATGATTCTGGTATTTTTCATCTCCTTTGTTACATGACCGTACACAATAGGATGTAGGTAAATTAAAAATGAAGAATTATTTAACCACATGTGCTTCATCTCTTCACTCCATTCATGCTCTCTCTTACTTTGTTCACCTCCGCCCAACCAAGATTTTTAAAGAGGGGGTCATTGTATCCTTCAATTTGCAAATTAATATTTAGGATCAACCCATGTAAGTAAAAAAAATTGTGAAACTTTAATTTTTACAATTTATGAAATAACATCAGAGTCGAAATCTTGTTTTCATTTTTTTTCGATAAGTTTTATATCCATGGCTTATCTGCATAAGGAATGCAGTTGGAGTATATAATCAATGAGCCATTTGTATAGAAAGGATTGAATATTGAACTGTTTCACTTTCAAGAAAAAAAAAACTAAAAATGTTACAGGATTTGTAATGGATAGAGTTGGAGGAGGTGAAGGTAGGGATGTTTATGATAGATTAATATATAGGTTTATAATTACTTAAACTAATATTCAAAAATTGAGAATGGGGGATTATGCATATAGCTTGTTTCAGGTAATAAACATGGTTTTACTGTTTTACAGGGGTTGGTTCAGAAGACGCTTTATGGTATTTTAAAAACGTGATTTGTTGTAGAAAAATTTACAAGTTTTAAAAATGCGCATGCCGAATGAATGATTTTATCTTGGCTTTATAGTGAGGTTTGTTAAGGTGAGGCAAAACCTTCACTTTTTTTCTTCAAATAAATTTGTAATTCAGGTACTTAAAGCTTCACACTAAATGTCAAATGGAGCTTCCAACATCTGCAACTTTATCTCTAAGTTATATAAATAGGTAAAATCAGGCAATTTTTGAAGGTGGCATGAAAGTTAAACTTACTAAAATTTGTCTACCAATTGTCTGCCAGCTGAAGTGCATAACATAATGGTCTAGAATTTACTTTAGTTTTTTACGCGTATAAAGTTCACCGAAAATTAAATCGAAATTTGTCTTTCGCTTACAATCTCTTTACAAATTTTGCGAGTTTTGAGTTTTTTTCAACCTGAATGATTTATGATAGAGTAATATTTAATCTATTTGATGAGTTTGCTAAGGGAAACAAATTATAATCAATTAGCCAGTAAATTGACGGTTATCGGGATGCTCTTTTATATAAACGAAAGGCAGGAGGTACATGTTCGTAACTTTGTCAAACGATGAGAGCATACGAACGTTTGAATACTTTTTTGCGGTACATACATTTTCATACTAATTTGTAAGAAATGTATTTTCTAAGAAGTTGCCTCGACTTAAGCCATTCCGTAAAAAGCGTAAAGTATTGGTATGAATGAAGGCACCCTATGAGATAAGCATGCACTACACTACCCATCTTTAATTATCTAAGGCACATGTAAGTTACGCTGAAAGCTCCGCCATAAAAACTATATAGATCAAATCAACCTCACTGATTGAAATTCTCGATAAAATTTTAACTGAAGCACGAACAAAAGCTCTAGTAAGTTTTTGTCAGAAGGAAGACGTGAGTACAACGCTATTATACAAGAGCAATGATAACTTTAGATAAGTGTACTCTAATCAAATCACACAACTCTCCTAAAAGGAATCTTTAAGCAAATACCTTAGATTTCTTAGATGACCTATACCCCTTTCATAAGCAGCTTATCGAAGCACGTACCAAATAAATATTTTGGGCTTGACTGCACCAAACCTCCCACTCGCCCAAACACGTGGCCTACTTAAAAAGCATTCATAAATTTTTCGAAAAGTTGGAAAATTGAAAGTTTTTATTTTTGAATATTTTATTTCACCAGGAGCAATTATCCTCGGCGAAATTACCTACCTGAAACGTTTGCTCATGGCGGTTGATGAGATGAATTGAAATGTAGTACCTAAATTATATGATTTATTGATAACCCTACCATATTGATTCATGATTCACTTTTAGAAAAAGGTTAAAAATTAGAGTAATTTACAAATTCTTTTAGTAATTTCGAGTGTTAATTAAGCAGAGGTTGGACTACAAATTTTAAAGCTTCTTCATGCTTTAGCTACTGTAAAGATTTTGATAAATGATTTATTTTTAGACTGACCTTCACCAATAACACATGTACTTTAGTAATTTTCGAAATGTCTGCTTTCAGTTTAGATTATCTCTATTATTTAACCTTAAGTAAATGTTACTACATAGCATATTTTTTAAAACTTGGCTTTGCTCAAATTTAACTCGAAACTTAAAGATTAGAATCATGTTAATAAAAGAAAGTTAAGTAATGAAGATGCAATAAAAAAAATGAAGAAGTTTAGTGAACTCCTTATCAGATTTTTGGGGTGATATGAAACGATGGAGAAGTGCGTAATAAGTTAATAAATTTTTTTGTAGCAATGTTATAACATTCGTAATTGTTGAGATTTGTTACGATAGAAAACGAAAGGATCTCCTTTTGGTTTTGTATTTTGACCTTGGCATTGTTTCGCTGGCAGCGTTAAAGTGTTGATACCTGATACCATTGGCAGTTTGAAGTTCCTCTTGTATGGATTGAGTTGGATTATGAAATGAAGAAAATGAAAGTGAAACAAGTGCCAGCAAAGAGTTCATACCGACAGGATGTAAATCTAATATTTTTTATTATGATGACATGACACACATCAACTTCAACATTAATAACATTTAACAATTCCAGGCCCATAGATTACCTAAATATTCTTCAGCCATGAGGAAAAAAATTTCCCTAAAGGGAAAATCACACAAAGTCGGAGATCATTACTATTCTAATGTAAGTTCAAATTTAATACAAATATCTTGCGATCGGATCTAATAAGGTGACCTGATCATCTCCAGCGTCATAATCCAATTAAATATAGGGATGACTTCATTATAGCTACATACAAGGAAATGGTCTATTATTAAATGCGGTATTAACTGAAAACTTTCAAATTTTACCAACACATCAAAATAAAATGGACTACATAACACTACCTTTAAATATCTTACAATATAATAACAATTAGAGCACTATTACAGTCCATCTGTACAGTACTTCAGTGGCCCAATCCAAGTTTAATTGGAGACCCCCCATGTAAGTACTTTTCCAATCATAATTTTTTTAAATCCGATTTTTTTTAGTTTGAAAGGCAGAATTTTTGTAACAATGCTTTCCTCTTAGGCTAAAAGCGACCGAAACAATCACATCATTTGTCCTTTACCTAATGGTAACATTGTAACATCTGCTAATTACCTAAAGCTATAAGTGTAGGTACCTAAGGTGAGCTGCTGGAGTTGGATTGCTGGAGGTAATGTAGGGAATCTATTTTTATTACATAATCCTTCCTATTACTATTGTTGAAGCCATTGTGTTTACGTTTGCGGTTTTACAATAATAGGTTGGTTAGGAACAACAGGTGCTGAGTTAGTTTACACAGCTTCGCTTTGAAATGAAAATAACTTTTTTCAAGAGGTACTTGTGCTGTGCGGTTAGTACAGTACCGTGCAACATTCCATTACGAAATACGATCACGAGGAGATGAAGCGCGAAAGTTTGAATTGAGATTGAGGTTTAAGCTAGAATAACATCTAATTTACACAATTGACAATCACAATACTTGGGTCCGTGCAGTTTTAGTGGAATTCGATGAGGTTAGGTTTGGTAACTAGATTTCTAATAAAATTTTAGTGTCCTCTATAGTTTCCTCCAATCTCTAACCTCCAATATACATTAAAATACTGTCAAAGTTAACTTTGGTTTTTTTTGCGATCTATTTTCTTAGGATTTCAATACTGCACACGTAGAGAATATTTAATCAATCACATCACAAGTTCTGTAATTTCCGTACGGCGTAGTCATGACAACGGACATGACACAATCTCCTAGTTAACATTATGGGAGTCTGGGTCTAGGGTTTTGAAGAAAATCTATCGGAATTTAAGCCTAATAAGTTAATTATACAAGCCAAACTTGGTCGTCCTCACTCTAGCCCTTGACCTGGTGGTAGGGAAAGGGTTAAAGTTTTTCCTTTGCTTGACATTTCCTTGTCCCCCGCCTTGAACTGTGTTACAACCACAAGCACTCCCAGTCCCGGATGAAGAGCTTCTAGTTATACTCTTTCTCCTTTGGGATTTCCCTCCAGAGGAAGAAGCACCTGCACTTCCACCGCTGCTATTTCTTCTGTGGGAGGTATTAGTGGAGGTGGTTGATGTACTAGTGGTCACCAAACTTACGGTTATGTTAGCCGGGGTACATTGAGAATTGCTTGAGGTTGCTATGGTGCTGCTACTTCCTCCACTGCTACAACCGGACGAGTCTTGGTGTTTCAAAGTGCCTCCATGTTTCATGGAGCTTTTACCTTGGACTTTTTCCGAGGTTGAGCTATCCTTCCGGGACAGGGAATTCTTGGAGGAGCATGTAGGCAAACCGGAATCTCTGTCGGAGCTGTCATCATATTCCTTCCCATTGGCGAAGCTTCCTAGTTCGTAGTCTGAACAAGAACTCTCCACATCCACATATTCCAAGTCTTCATAATCATCATCTCCTTCCTCACCCACAACTTCAGTTTCCTCCAACATTGCTTCATAGGCCGGTTTGAGTTTCAGTCTATTTAGGATCGCTATATTTTGCCTGATCACGGCATTGATCTCTTCAGTGGTTTGGCATTGACAGGGGCAAGCTGTGGTGGGGAATGTAGGAATTGCACATGATTCCTCCTCGAGACTGCCCCCAACAACATGACAACAGCTATTAGCTCTTGCCCTTTCCATAATTTCAATGTCAGTACCCATCTCCACCCCTATATCTTTCCCAGATTCTCCGGCGTACGCCAAGAGAAACTCTTCTTTGGCAACGGGGCTCACTGGAAAGTTTTTAGGCCGAGGGGGGATGCTAACGTCAATTGAGGGACTGCGGGATACTTTATCTGGGGTTTTCTTTAGGCCGGTTTCAGTCAAATCTGCAGCGAGTATTGGACTCACTAGGCAGCTCCTCATGTCCATTTTAGAACTACTGTCCATAAGAAAAGAACTTACATCGTCTTCACCTCCATTCACCTCCAAAGGATTATGGAGGACACTGTTTAGCTGGAGAAAATCGGGCGTTTTCAAGGGTGTAAAAGGCTTCATAGGCCCGCCCACTGTGGGCAACAAAGCGTTACAAGAAGAAAGGTCAAGTGTTAACCCGGATCCTTTCCTGGAACCAAAACGTTCCTCCCTCGGACATTCATCCGTCTCAGTAGTTGACTCCCTTTCTTTTGAAATAGTCCCTAGAACACTCTCCAGGGATTCATTCCTTCTGGTGAAACTCTCTTTGTGTAGATCAGTCAAAGTCAAGGACGATTTCGTGGTGGTGCTGGTGTTTGGAGCATCCACGCAAATGTCTGGAATATCAATGGAGGAAATACTTTGGCTTGACTTGCTAGAAGTACGCTTAGAATATGAACTTCTCCGGGATTTCGGTAACTGCTGTATTTCTGGTCCGATACTGAAGCAAATACTACTCGTAGCACTGGTTGGGCTCCGGGGGCTTCTTAAGGGCGAGATTGTACCATGACTCTCTGTAATGCTGGAGAAGGAACCTCTCGGACTCAAAAAGTTCTTGGGAGTAGGATTCGGAGTCAATTTTAATGACGAGTCCTGGAGAAAAATATCATCAGCAGAGGAAGTCGAAACACGGGTATCTAATTCAGCAAAGGGCTTTGGACTATACGGATTTACGGGACTAGGCAACGGAGATTTCTCCAGACCAGGGAGGATCAACGACTTGGGGTCTATCGTGGTATTGCAAGAGTTTAGAATACGCAAATTTTGAAACTGAAGCTCACATATTCTCTTGCTCAAGTTCTCATAAAAACTGTCAGACTTGCCCAAGCGCGATATTTCCTCCAGAAAGTGTTGACTATCGTTAGTATCCAGGATTTTGGGGCGATCTGAGAGCGTTTCCAGCGGATCATCAAGGTCCTCATCTGAGGGGACGTTCACATTCTCTTTGAAACTTTCCTGCTGCTCTGTACACGCTGGAGATTTTTCTTCACTCCCTCCAGAAGTCTCCAGCTGAGGTAAGGCCATTGTATCCTCCACGCCTCCCTTGCCTCCTAGGGGATGTTTCTCAGTCAATGGGGGATTATCGATTTGGTTCAACTGATCCTCTTCGCCCTCCTTCGGAGGAGGACATAAGGACAAGTTTGACTTATTAGACTTCAAAGACAAGGATCCCGGAGAGTCTGACTTCCTTTTAGATTTTGGTTTCTTCCAGCGGTTATCAGTCTCACTCCAGACTCCTTCACTATCTGAAGAGTCATCTAGAGAACTGTTGGAGTCACAAAGTTCAGTAGAGCTCGATGAATCCGTCGTATGACCAGAAGACGTAGAAGCAGTCCTCCTCCTTCGAAACGCTTTAGTACGGAACTTTGGCGCAGCCTTATCCCAAGTCATAGTCATTTGTTTAGAACTAGACTTCCCTCCAACAACCCCTCCCTGCCTGTTTAGATTGCCATTGTTCAAATTGGCATTTATGTTATTAATATTGGCACCCTTGCTGCCACTCGAAGCTCGCCGGAGTTTTGGCTTGGGACTGTTCACCATCTGCTTCTTTAAAGTAGGCGCGACAAACAAAGAGTTTGATCTCTGCCCTGGAACTCGAATTCTACTGGTTTCCAATCCCCTTAAGATTATTGTGGTAGCCTTCTGGCGATCTTTCATTGCAGTATAGTGCCTCTTCAAATTGTCCAGTTCTCTCTTAGCCAGGAAGAAGGACTTGTAAGGAGTGTCCTGCTGGATAATTGCTCTTTGCTGTTGTCTCAATTCAGCCAACCCAGGAAACGGAAATGGACCTACGGATACTATACACTTTACTATCGCATTAGGATCCATCAGACCAAACTCCAACATTTCCCTAGTGACGACTCCCATCACGGAGTAAAATTCGTCTGCAGAGTTTACCGCGAGTATGCGTCTGCAAAAATTAACGTTCATTTTAAAGTTTAAAACGGAAATTATTGAACTGAATGATTTTTAAGAAAAATATTTTCTTACGGCTCAATTGCCGTCCAAAGCACTAATGCGGTTCTTAGCAAGACTTCGGACCCCTCCAGAAAAACTAAATCCCATATCTGAAATTTACATTCCAGAGGTATATCTTGTAGGCAATTGGTATATTGAACATGTTAAATCAATTAAATTTTCTTAGTTTAACTTACCCTAAGGACGCTGTTTGTAGGGAGGCAATGAATAAAAAGCGTAAGAAACCAATGCATAGTGAACACATCGGTCAATGGAGGGTTCTCATCTCCATTCTGTAACATTGTCAAGTGGTTATGCAGCGTATGCTTGCGTAATCTCAAGATCTCCCTAAATACTGCCATGTCTACTGCGAGGCCCCTTAACCCTTGGCTGAAGTAGCCTAAATCATAATTGGAATTATAATTACATTGAGTAATTTAATTTATAAATATTAATAATCAATATTTAATTTACCTTGGGGCAAGACGCCTTCGATAAGGAAAATGAATACTTTTAGGGTAAGCTTCTCATCCCCCGAGGTCATTTGTAGGAGCATAGCTCCAATCATATTGAATCCTTGGCAGTATCCCACGGACGGATTCCAACGGGAGTAAGAGACCAATACGCGCTTTAGCATAGCTTGCTTCCCACTTTCAAAGCCGGTACACCCCGTACGGTGTAAATCCTACAGGTAGGGATTACCAACAAAAGAATTTAGAAAATTCCGGAAATTGGAGAAGTAATCCCATTACCATTCCAGGAGAAAAAATATCCTCTCATGTTCAAGGTCTCATGTTTATGCATACCTTCTCTATCTGATCGGCAATCTCTACATCTCTGGAATTGGTTAGCCTACACCTGGCCATCACTCTTGACCATGAGATCCCATGGTCTTGCATATACCGATCGGATAAATTCTCCCACAGCTGGAATTTTTGGAGGAAAATGGAAGTTGAAATGAGATATGAAAGTGTCCATATGGCTTAGCGAAAGTACGCTCGTGTAAACACGAAATAATCAATTTGGTTGTGCAATTAACACTTCTCCTTGTCACTCACCCGAAGTCTAAATTCCGGTGGGAGCCCACCAGGAAGTCTGGCCACCATTCTCATAGCATCTCGCCATTGTGTAAAGCTGGAGTCATTGCTGGAGTCGTTCCTCCCTAAACTAAGCAGAGGGATTATACGCAGTTCTGCAAAAGGTAAAATGGGGCTAAGTGAGAATTCCCATTTAAACTTTATTAATTCTCCAGACGATTGCAATTACATTAGCACACTTACGTCCAGTAGAACTCCTCCTATCCGCTATGGACTGTGGCCCTCCCCCGTACGCCAAAGTCTTTAATGAATTGATCAATTCGGTCATGTTCTCCAAGGAAATGTATTACTTAAGAGAAATTTTATGTTCAAAAGTTTCCCTGGAGAAATGGAGAAAGGTCTTGGATCTTGGGTTGATTTTATTATCTTGTTTTTCTCTCCAGTCCACCGACGTTTTTATGCTTTTTACTTAAGAATTGGAAAAGTTTCTTTGAAAAAAATCTAATACTCTGAAAGTCACATCCTACATCAACATCTCCATGTAGCCTCCATCCTGGACATAATACTCATCATATCATATCAGGGCCAACAAAGCGCAGTAAATTCACGTCACGTTTATTCCCTCCGAACAAATCCATAAGAAAGATGGTGAAGAAATGGACAAAAAAATCGAAATCACTTTAAAGCTTAAGTCTACTCCAGACTCCAGAACTTCCAGATCTTGGTAAAGGAGGGTAGTAAACACTCTCTCTAGATGAAGTAAATAGTAAATGATGAGCTGGAATCGGAATGCACGAGCAAGACGCAATATGTAGAGTTCACATCTTCCTCATTTTTTATCCAGAAACTAATGTCTTTAGTGTTGTCTCCAGTTTCTACTCTCCAGGATTCCGAGTGTAAGCCTGGAAGAAAAATACAGAAAAAAATGTATATCGATCGATGCCGTATTGTTCACTACATGTCGTGTCGTGTGAGTATGAGACGTGGGACGTGAGAAGTGTTGAGCTTTGTCCAGCAATGCAAAATCCATATTGTAGTAGGAATTATGGAATTAGGAATGTACTTGGAAAACAAATTAGTGACCTAAGCCATCCCACACACGCCAAGGGTGAATTCCTAAATTCCTAAAGTTCCTATACTCTCCAACTGATTTGGTAGGAACTCGTGATTTCAATTAATTTCATATTGACGGAAGCAATTGGTATGATTGATTACGTTATAAATTTTAACTAAGCTTATGCATCACCTTGTGCCAGATAGACCAAGTTTGGCCTTAAACTGTCACTTTGGCCAGACTTATGTAAAGGTGGAACCTCTGAACCTCACCTCATGAAGTCATGAAATGAAATGCAAATGACTCACGTTCAATAAGCCCATGTGGTGGTTAAGAATCCTTGGGAAAATATTACTAATTTTGGTAATTTTTGCGTATGACTATAGCCTGGAGCAATTTATATTAATAAATTCCTCCGTGTGTAATAAACCAAGTTTATCTTTTCGGTAGGTAGGCTAAAGCAAACAAACTTTTCCAATTTCCATTTCATTTCGTTAGAGTTTCTCTTTGGAGGAAGCTAGGCTAACTCTACACTTTAGTTACTTCCGTCTCCTCCGGGGCTGGAGCCTGAGGTTAGTCATTACTTTCACTATAGTTTGCACTTGATATCTCCGAGTTTCCTTTTATTCTGTACTTCGGCTCCAGCACTACCAATTTTTATGAAAGATACCACACACCAGACCTACTACAGTTTTTCTTTGAAAATAATTAATTACTTGGTTACTACGTTCTTACATAGATAAAATATGAAAGTTTTACTTTTGTGTGAACATCCCCCACAGTGCATACAAAATAGCGTAGGATTTTCCTGGAATAGTCTAGTCCCACAGATAATATTGCTTATCTCTGTGGTTTCGTTTAGAGCTTATTCCNACTGAAAAAGCCTGAACTGACCTGAAATTTTCAGGCCGGCCTGGCCTGGGATAAGCTCTAGTTTCGTTTGCTTTTTCCCGGGAAAAACTTTTTAAAAAGTTTGAAAGTTTCATTCGGCAAATGAAAAGAAGCCAATGTTGTTCCAACATATAGTAGTATTTTTTTGCGGGAAAGTTCAAAGCGCATAAATTCAAAAAAAATATACAGTCTCCATCAGGCTACACCAAATAAAAAATATAGCTTTTGGGAGAGGAGTGGAGGAAATTACACTTGCAAATGACTTTTAACTTGATTTGTGGGGCTTCCAAGAGTTCCAAGCAAAATCGATTAGTCTTGATTTTCTGCAGACAGTTATTCCAAGACATGCTACCCTGATTCTAATTTGTTACTTACTTAGGCTATGTCAATTCATAAGTCACGAAATGTTGACATTTTCTCCAGGATTTATTTTTTATAGTTTGACTAAACTAAGTGGCTGGACTGCAATCCATAAAATCCATTGCAACTGCAAGTGCAATTAGTGAACTGTGCAAAAACGTAAATTTGCCATTTTATGTAAAACTTTACGACTACTTTTAATTGCCTTGAAACCCTTGGTTTTCCTAAATAATTGTGTCTTTTCCAGTAGCACTTTAGTCTAGCTTAATTTACTGTGGGCATGCACGAGGGAGACTATTTATAGCCCTTATGGCCCTTTTGGCTTACGTTACAAAGAGCAATAGCAATATCAGTTGAACCTAAAAGTTCTAACTTAACCAAAACCACAAGCCCAATCCCAAGTCAACCTCACCAGTAAAAAACATGATCCTTGAAACTATAAAATTGTACATGTTTCTTTATGGAACTGGTTATTTAGTCTCTGCTGGAATAGGCTGTGGTGATGTAATAAAAGCTTAAAAAATGCATAACATTTTTTACACCAATTCCCAAAGTCAACTCGGTATAATGTGCAAAAATGAAAAAAAAATGCTGTGATTCAATTACTTATTCATGGTCACGATGCGCCACATCTACACTAGAGACTAGAGTACTTATATCTGTGGAAAAAAATGAAACTTCATTTTCCTTCCCTCCAAACCTATTTTTAGTCCTTGTGTGACTTTCCCAATGTGAAAATGCAAAAGTTAAGCTCCAGAAATAGCTTTAGCTTGTAGCCACGAGCGATAACCATTAAGAATGAAACGATCATGAGGATTCGATCATGGGATTATGGAGTGTAGAATACTTAGTATTTTTTGCTACTTGGAGGAGTTCTATGAAAATGGGAGAGAAAGTGTGTCAAGAAAACTTACTAGAAAACAAGTTCTGTTGGAGTAGTTGTAGTCCATGATGTAAAGCGTAGCAGATTATAGGCTTCCTTTTCTTTCTCGCTTCCTTCCGCAACAAAAATGCTTAAATAGTGGAGGAAACTTGTGCCCAAATTATGTATTTACATATTTAAGGACACGCACTACACCAAACCAAACAACACGCTAAAAACATTGCAGTGAAAGTCTAGATTTAATACGCGACATATTTTTTTCCTAGAGAAGCCATGAAGCCATACTCCAATAATAAAACTGCAAGGACTAAAGCCACCTAGATAATTGCATTGCGTGTGCAACTCTACAAAATAAATTTTCCAGGAGGAGGAGTCACCATCAGTCACACAGACACAGATTTCTATCTGCAAGGTAAAAAAAAATATTTACGTAGGAACACTCACTCTGATGAATTTTTATGGAGGTGCCATAACTGGAGCACACACAACGTAACAATAGCAATAAAACTAGTTTAGGAGTAAACGGTAAATTCGTTTAATCAGAAAGTACAATAAATATTGGTAAAGTCCAAAGACCTTTTAATTCTCCATTATGGGATTCGTGGGCTGTTAAGGTTGCGAGGGTTGTTGGATCGAAGAAAGTACCATAGATTGGACCTGGACTGCTTGGAATGGACTGGAAATAGGGACACTCTCTTTCTAAAACTTTTTTAAAGGATGTTATTACGAACGATACACTAAAAAATATTACTGGATGGATGAGCTTTAGAATGGAGGATACATATCTAGTATTAAATGGAAGCTTCAGGTTTTCTCAAAACTACGAGACTACCTAACGCTGGAGAACTTACATGTTTACTGTTGTACACTGGACTGGAGCTTTCAGTTGGGCAAGTTAGACTAGTTGGAGTTGTGTCATGTACACAGAACACTAGCTTACTTCACTCTGACAGAGTTTGCACTTGTGTTGGCTCTTCCCTATCTAAAGTTTCGCAAGAGCTGGAGCTGGAGAAAAGTTTCTCCTTTTAGGAGTCAAGTGCTAAAATATTTGGAGAATGGATGAAATGTATTTCTGTAGGCCAAGCGAGAAGCATAGCCAGAGAGACCAGAACAGACCAAGCCAAGCCAGGCCAGGATATTACAGTAAGCCTTTAGGATGGAGCTGGAGTGCTGGAATAAAACCTGTACTCTATTTGTATTAAGCTGCTGCAGAGTACAATAGTCTGTGTGTGGGCTGGAAGAGAGAAAGAGGAAATAAGAATGAGAGCTAGAGCCTACCCAAAACTTGGAATATTATTCCCATTCTCCAAACAGAATATAGTGAAGCATGGGAATAATCGAATATGGTTAAGGCCATGGCGAACTATCTACATATATTATTGCATAGCTGACCGACCGACCGACTAAAATGTACCCAGTAATACTGCTGGTTTCCAAATTCTTTCGCAGTACCATAATAAAAGATAATTCAAAAGCAAAAGGAATGATTCATTCCGGATTGTCTGCGTTCAAAAACTTCTAGATTCAAGTCCGAAAGGTACAAGTTAAAAGGTGGTGTAGACGGTGGCGTAGCGCGCCAACTTTCCTAGTACTTATGAACTCATGCTTCTGGATACTGGATTCGTTATTTAGGTTTCTTCCAGCAGTATGAACTGTGGGATATTGGTATACCTTGTACTAGTGAAAACAAAGTTTTTAGAATGGACACGGCATGATATCATATGAACATCGAACATGACACTAACATTCTTCCCATACACATCGTATTTTGGAGTTTTCAGTGTTCAATTCGATAAAAGTTTTTTTTATTGTGGATGGGGTCTAGGTCTGGAACTTGATCTGCGGATGGAAATAGAATTCTACAGAGAGGAGGAAAGGTTAGATAAATCGCCTATTCAACCATCCAGGCAGAGGCTGATTGTGTTAGCTTAGGCGGAAGAGAATCTACATGACATTTGCAAAATTCAAGCTGCAGGTATGGAGTATCGGATGGCCTATAAATCATGGGCATTATTGGAATATTGAAAATATTGCTAAAGATAGAAAACATCTAGTGTACGGGCACATATTTACATAAAATATTAATCAAGTTGTGTGTATTTACGTTGCCTCGTGTTTCACATTTTTAGTAAAAATGGCGTGTTTTGGATGAAAAAAGATGAGGTATGAGTGGGACCTCTGATCCAACCCATTATCCTAGCTTGGGTACAGGTGAAGAGCTCACAAAAATATTTTTTTCTGGATTATATTATGACAATAATCATTTTGAGCCATGACTCATCCATGGAATGAGCTTAAGGAAAGTGTGACCGAAACAAAAATGGTAACATGGAGACTGAAGTGGATGGAGTGAAGGAAGAAATAAATTGAATTAGAGAAAAATTTGAACTATTGCATAAAATTTCATTGACATTGACTTTTAAGGAATGTTATAATGAATGCACAATTTTAGAAGAGGGAAAGAAAATTGGGAGTAGTTTATAAAAATTTATTTTATTGCTGTAACATAATTAGCAATTAGATTCAGCTATAGATTTTAGAATCACAATTTCCTTAAGGAGCAATTGCAATAATTGCATTAGAGGTTGGCAGTCTTCGTGACTTTGCTTTGGGAAGGACTTTAATTATTAATGAAAATTTTGCTTTGCATATGAACTTTATTCTAATTAATAGAATTTATTTTTGTGGTTTTGAAGGAATAGAGAATCTTGAATTTGATTGACCTTGGACCAGAAATTAGAGAGTATACATGAATATTTTTTACACCCAGCATTTTCACGGTATAAATAATTTTGTGGAGTAAGTAGGTTGTAGAGAATATTGATTGATTATCTGCCTGATGGAGGACGGTATTGTTGTTGAGGTCTGTTGTATTGTTGGTTAATTGGTTGACCTGCAGCGGCTTGTTGGTTGCGAGCATTAGCATAGATGATGTCCAACGACTTCTGGATTTCTGCAATAGTAAAAAGATATTTACATTTCTGTCGTAAAAAAACCGTTATGAACCTTTTTAAGCAGTCGCGAAACCTGGTGGGATTGGAGGTGGTGTTGGGAGATGGGCTCCTAAAGAAAATGGAACAAAATTTCAAAAAACGTGAAAACCAAGTCAATCAAACAAAATAATGAATAATCATGGTGATTAATCATAAAAATATACCTTGAGCGTTGAAACCTAAGAAATTATTAAAATAACAGACAATTTAGAATTGATTAGAATGTTTACAACAAATTCTTTTAATAATGATTTTTACCGTTTTCGTCAGCGGTGTACTCAATTCTGTAGAGTTGGTTATCGGGCCTGGATAAAAAAAATTATATAGTCTAGAAAATTTTTCAAACCTCAAGAAAATGTCCATCAAAAACATTTATTATTTACCCGTAATATTGATAACTTCCTCTAGCAGTCTGGATCTCATTGTTAGACCCAGCATTTTTCAAAAATCCCTGTTCCTCCGCAGCAATTCCGTTGGAAGTCTCATACGCATAGTTATAGTTGCCATCGCCATTGTTCACATTCTCATAGCGCACAATGGAGGCCTGTCTATCCGCAGGGTTGTAATACGGACTCCTTTGTTCTCCCAACTGGGGCTTGGCCAAGCAAGCACCGAACAACGTCGTCACAACACTAATCTACAAAACCAAAACGGAATTTCAATTCCTCCTATTTCGAAATCTAGGAAAAAAATTCACTTTTAAAAGCTTTTATTATTTTTGAGACTAACCACCAGAAAATTTCTCATCGTAAAGATGTTATCCACCCCGCAATCCCCAATACAAATAATTTTTTTCAGAGTCCACAGAAATTATTAAATTTTGCAGAGACACTAAAAAATCTCAAAATTCGCAACTGTCTTGGTTGGCTACTATCCAGGTAAACTATGATTTTCTGACTGTGGTCCAAATCCACGGAGGAATCTTTTTATACGGATTCCTCCTCACTCCTCAGCTATCCTATCGAAGAAGCTAAAAATCTTATACGAAAGTCTGAATTCATCTGCGGTCAACTTAACCCAATCAAATCCTTCATATTAAAAGAGGATGAGCAGCCCATAGGAGATACCTTGACTTCTTCATAAAGCACATGTCCATTTAGAAGTCGGGCATTCCTAGGTACATATGCTCATAGACATATTTAGCCACTACATAATAGCCCATTATATCATCATTGTTATGATTACCCAAATACATAGAAAAAATGTTCATATCTAATTTCAAGACAAGATGAAATGAAAGATGATTACTGCATTTTTAGTCTCCCCCTCTCATCATAATCATCATCAAAAAAAGGAGAATGGCACGACGGACGGACGACCGACCATTACTAAATAGCCTTCGTTTCATAGATTTTTTTTCACTTTTTAAAGCCTCGAGGCAAGGAAGCAAATTTTCAGAAGAAACAAGGTACGTACCAATTTACTACAAAAAGTGTAAGTGCATTGAAAAAAAAATCTGCTGAAAAATTTGCTCGGTCAAAACTTAAAAAAAGTTTATATGATCATCTCATGATAAGATGTAAGCTGGTTGATACGTGTGACTTCTCAATTTGCAGTAGATCACGCGGATAATAAGACTCTGGTAGTTTTAGGCTTTTGGAAAGGAGGGAGGGCATTTTTTTCTAAAATAATCCAGAGCGGTAAGGACAATGTCAAAAAAAAAATGAAAAAAATGTGGTCATGACATGAACAATGTGATATGATTAGTTGAACTTTAGAGATTCGGTAGGTCGACAGAGAAAAAAAAATTAACGAGTACATCTTCTCTTGTAGCTAATCATAATGTGAAATGATAATGACGCTGATTATTATTTAGGGTTGTTGGGTTACCTTTTGTTAACCGTTTTTGTGTTCATGCCAAGCTGAAACAATTGCATTTGATATGGAGATGATGAGGACGATTATATGATTACTATTTTATTATGAGCATGAGCAATAATGGGTAATAATGTGTGATTGTTGTTCAATTTGTGTTTTTTTTAGAGTGGACAGCCCAGTGAACCCCGTGTAATTTGACAAGGGAGGCGAATGCACATGCAGATTTTTGCGGGTGGAATCATAAATTTAATGAAAAATGACAACAATGTGCAAGAGTGGAACGGAGTGTGCAACATGGTGTAAAAAATGTAATTATGGGAAGGGGATGAGTAAATGGGGATTAGGTAAGTAGTCTTGTCGTGGTGTCACATTCACTCTATGTAAAAAATGTAATTATGGGAAGGGGATGAGTAAATGGGGATTAGGTAAGTTGACTTGTCGTGGTGTCACATTCACTCTCGGAATTCTCGAGGGAAATTATACGGTTGGAGTCGATGAAAATATTTCATCGTGTGGCTATATCTTGTTGCGTCTATGATTATGCATAAAATATTTAGAATACAGTAGATCATCTAAAAAATATGGGTATGAATAGGTTTACTTAAATATTTCATATTTTATCGGCTTAGCGTATTTGTAAAGCCCATGGACTAAATTAGAAAATTAGAAGGTGGTCTATAGTCCGTGCCACAATAGGAGTTATGGTAATGGGAAGAAATTGAAGATTTATGATTATTTTGTCATTGCATTTGCATCTTCTAAAGATGCTTAGCGTCTGGAGAGAAAGTAAAACTGTAGCAAATTTTGGCAATCTAATGTGACCTCTAAATCTATTTGCGCATATAGACTTCTTGGTAATTGGTGAATGGGTCATGTTGCTCTTGGCTCATTTGCAATTGAAACGGACGTGATCCTCAAATTAAAATTTAAATGGTACGATTAGAAATCAAGATAATTATGATTGGATCAAGGTCACTTTCAGTTTATGAAAAAGGAAGTGAGATGCAGGTAGGTCATAAATATGAAGCTGTGGTCATGACTTGATAAGGTTATTTACAAGCTAGAAGGTGATGATAGGTAAAGATCTTCTATTTTCTTAAAGTCGTGAAAATACAAGCCGGATTTTAGATGAAATGATAAATTAATACTTAGTTCAATAGATCGTGACCATTTTAAGAGGAAGGGTGAGATGGGGCATTGTGATAAAATTCAAAAGCCTTTAATTTAATTCAATTTATGTATAGATTGTTAAAATTTATTTCTTGGTGCATTTTAAGAAGTTTTCTCAAGATATTTCACAACGACTAATTAATCCCTCTACTTAAATTACTAAAATTGCATATCCAAGAATCCAAGCCTAAGTTAAAGCCAAAGTTGTGGATCCTTGTAGCATGGGTGGTCACTGGTCCAATATTTCCTTATGTCCTCCTGCTGGATATATTACCTCCTAATGTTTTAATGCAGCTGATTTGCTGTATTTGGGATTCTGACAGTAAACAGATGCACAATGCACGTGTGACATAACACATAACTATTAATCAACCTCCTCCTAAGCAAATTAAATCCAAGTTGGTATTTATATTTTGATAATTTTAGGTTCCACAACAAAAAATATATTTCCTTGTTCAGGTATTTGAAATTAATTTTAATGTACGTAAAAAATCATACCGAATAAAATGTTGTTAGAAAAAAGTTAACTATTAATTAAATTTATGTAATAATCCTAAATATTTATTTAGAGCGATGGCTACTGCGGCTCATTTAACAGTTACGGCTTCCGCCCGTCCGTCAATTTTTGAGATTTTGTCTCATGAAGGATTTTCGAATGCTCTGAAACCAGCAGTGCTTCACGTGGTCAAAGTAAGAAAATTTTATAGGAAAAAAGTAATTTAATTAAAAAAAACATGTAATTAAAATTCAAGTTGACACATTGTTAGGTTGTGGCCTCCTACAAGCCAGAAAGTCGTTTTACAATTGCTTACCGTTACTTTGATGAGTTTTATCTGGCCTTTGATGCACTTGTACAGTGGCACTATGTCCTTACCAGAGGTTGTCCAAATTGTGAATAAAATTGATTTAAAATTGAACAAGATTTAACTCTGGAATGTGTTTCTAGGTGCTACATTCAGCGAAGCCTTCTACGGTCTTGAAAGGAAGCTTATCAGTCCAGTTCAGAAACTTTCTAGGATAAGGCTATCCTATTTTTTGTCAGTGATTATTCCTTACATATCCAGTAAACTGGAACAGTCATTCAAACACCATCAGGAAGACTTAGAAGATAACTCTAATTCCGACTCTAACGCAAAGCGAATATTTTTCAAGAACTACCCGGTTTTCAAGGCATGTATCAAGATGATTAACATGTTCTATCTAATGGCCTACACATTTGGTCGTTCGGAACATCACAGTCTCATCTTTAAAATTCTGAGAATGACCTTAGGATACACCACTGAGGCTAGAAGTCAATTTGTAGAGTCTAAACGAGCGGAACTATTTGATTTTTCAAACTGGAGGTGACCAAATCACAAAATATTTAAGACGAAAACTAGTCATTAATTTTTCAGGTTTTAAAAATTAAATATTTGGATTTATCACCAGAGATCCAGGAAAACTACCCAAATTAATTTTTAGGGCAATGGGAGAAAGCATACTCCTTGGCGTAGAGCTGGGGACGTTTTTTATGCAATTTTTAGACTGGTGGTATAATGACGAGAAAAAGGCTAGAATTGCTACAACCACCTCAGCATCCTTAGTTCCTCCACCTAAATCTGCTTCGAAAGAAAATCGAACTGTACAAAATATTGTCAAGATGAATCCAGCGGATATGAACAAATGCCCTGTTTGCCTGAATGCCATTAGGAATCCGACAGTTGTTTCCGTCAGCGGGTAATTTTACAAAAAAAAAAATTTAATTCATGAGAAATTGTGAAATAATTCATTTGTGAATTCGAAACATCTTAATTTATCTAGAGTGGCCTACTGCTACGGCTGTATTTTCGCCAGTTTGAAAAGAGAAAGCAAGTGTCCTTTGACTAGACTTCCGTGCAATGCCAGTCATTTAATTCGCGTTTATTCCTAAAAATAAACGTGCTAAATTACGATGAGGCTTTTGAAACCAGTTCAAAAATATTTATAATTTATAATTAAGGTCTGTGATATCAACTGAAAATGAGCTTTTATTGTGGACGATTAGACTAGACAATTATTTGGATAATTAAAGTAATTCAAGATGCTTGAAGAAATTCTTCGGCTGCTTTCACCGCTTTCTTTACTTGGTTTATCTTGTTCACTTTCGCTTGATATATATTTCCCCTGGAGTTTCCTTTTCCATCTAGGATCTCACAGAGCTTATCTCCCAGAAGAGCTAAACGTTCCTTAGACATTTCTCCACCTTGTAACAACATGTGACCTGAGGAGCCTTCCGTTTTTATAGTAACCAATATGATAGAGTTCTTTTGAAAAACAAAAAATTAAAGTCAGAAACTATGGGATTCATACGAAATTTAATTACTATGAATATTTATTTTACATTACCACATTTCCTATTTCTCGAAGGAGAGCCGTAGCAAAGTCCAAGTCTACATTGTCTCTATGATAACTCCAGAAGGGAGGCATTCCACTTTCCTTCAGCTTTTGTGCCTCTAGTGCTGCCAAATCCTTGCTGAGAACTAAGGCGGTCTGAAAATTCATCATCACAAATAATTAAAACTAATGATCAAACTTCTATTATTAAATAAGTGATAGATCTGCCTACTTTCCGAGCATTCCTTAAAGCAACGTTTAATTTCTCCGCTGCCACTGGAAACTCAGAGGGAGTGGATCTGGCAAAAAAGTTTCATAAATTAATCCAATTGGATTTGAAATAGTTAGTTCTGTTCCAATTCCATCATCATTCTTCCTTACTTTAGAATCCCCATGAGTTGCTGCTCCCTCTGAAACTGGCGAGTGAAACGATCGATAACCCTTTCACCAGTTAGAAAGTGCAGGAGACACTTTCCCTTCTTTTTGATAACGTGAAGAAGTTTGATAACCTGAAGTTGAGATAAACTGGATACGTGTGTTCCGCAACATACATTCGACTCAACTCCAGCCATTGTAACGATTCTAATCTGACCTTTGACATCTTCCGGTAGATTTCTTCCCCGAGCCTAGAATAAAACAATCAATAGATTAAAACTTTGAACAACACCAATTTTTTCAAAATTTCCATTCCTAAGAGATGATAAACTCACCGTCTTCAATTTAGGATCATCCAGTTCTACAACATCAACCGTGACCAGTATTCCGTCTCGAATTTTCGAGTTTACTACCCTCTCAATTGTTTCTATTTGCTCTTGGGTAATATCCTTTGTGTCTGGGAGGTATTAGACCAAGTCAGAAAAACATATCGGGATTAAAACAGTTAAACATTAAATTTTTTAGTAAAGATTTAGACTATTAATCACCCAGTTCAATATGCGACTCGTCAGATCCCAACCACCAAGAGGTAGTTGGAAATCCGTACAGTTCGTCTGCCACAGCCGTTATTAAGTGCTGGCCTACAATCACAATTTGATAATTAATTTAAATTATTGGTGGTTCAAATGACCAGAGACTACAAATGAAACCCTTTCAAACCTGAGTGTTGTTGCATGTGGTCGAAACGTCTATTCCAGTCAATTTTTGTGAGAACTCGTTGACCTTCGGTGAAAGGGGAACAGGAAGCGTGAGCTGGCTCCGGAGGAGTTTCAGTAGTTTCATTAGTTTTTCTAGTTGGAGCTGTTATGTAATGAATCGCCTGTGTTCCTTTACGAATACTGCGGATAACTTGAGCTTCTTCAATGGTTCCTCTGTCATCCGGCTACGAATTAAAACAATTCAATTCAACATATTTTCACATCTTTGAGACATTAACTTTAAGTATATAAATATTACCTGTCCTCCACCCTCCGGAAAGAGAATGGTGTCTTGTAAAACAATCCGGTAAATATTTAACGGGCTAGAGGTTTCGATACCTGCATCTTTCAAGTCTTTCTCTTCCAGTACTGGGGAACAGGAGACGACAGATGTTTCAAACTGTACAAAGTAACGTAAACATTTGTTCAGACAATTTACCGTGTGTACTAATTTCCACTCGAATGATCTTATTGTTGGTTAATTGACTCTAATTTATGCCATTCTTGATAGATACCTCTTTCAGAAAGGAATCTTGCTGACACATAAAAACCATGTTGAATCTTGCAATTTACAGAAACTCTGAGGTCGTGGGATCCAAATAAGGACTAAACTGAAGGTTTGATTAATATAGTGATTTATAAATTATAACGTGCATAAAACTTGCAATAAATCAGCAGATTGTTGTTAGCCGGTTCAAGTCAAAAATTGCGTAATCCCTTTGCTCTATTCGCCCCATAAGTTCAAATATCCGAGGATATGAAATGAACATTTTTACGGTATTAATTTCATAGGAAGCGTAGAAAAATGATAAATTATGAATTTTAAACTTTAAAGAAACTGCAAAAATGCAAAAACTAGTAACGAAGTATCTTCTATGTATGCGAATAAGAAATATGCTTTGAAGTGTTAATTATTTCTTTATCAATGTTTTAAAATGAAGAAAAAAGATTCAAGTATTGTCTTTTTTTATTATATTAAACTCGATGCCTTCATAAATCAATATAGATAAAAAACGAGTATATAAAAATATATAAACATTTTGTAGTTTACCAGGTAACATTTTTATTTTAATTATGTTATTTAAATTAAGCTCTGCTATGAAATGAACGCCGAGTGTTTAGTGCGGTAGCTGGGGCAAACTGAGCAAGAGTTGCGGATCACAGGCTGGCAAAAAACAATAAAAAATAAATTGCATAGATCATGAAGGGCTTGAGATAATTAACAGTAGTAGTGTCGATTAATAAATATATACATACGAAACGGATTTTCTCGAAAGTACGAGCTCTGGAGACATTCCCCCGCAGTGGCCCTTTCCTTAGGATAATACATGATTAGAAATTTCATAAGTCTTAGCCCCGCTTCACTCAATGAAGCGAAAACACGGTTTATGTTGTTGTAAGGCTGAGTCAACAGTTTAAAGTTTTGAACCGCAGGTAGACTGGAGAATTCAGGCCAAATCTCGTCATTAGGCGTTCCCAAGAGCTCAATGATTAGGTTTATCTGATGCAATTCATTTTTTCCAGGAAATAAAGGCTTTTGCCGAAGTAGTTCCGCGAACACGCATCCTTGAAGTAATAATAAGTTAAGTATTAAGATGACAATAACAATAGTCAGACGAAAATCAATTATTATTATGCTACAGTACTTAATTGAGGTTTACCTGCTGCCCACAAGTCAATAGGGGGAGCTGGTGTTTTTGATTGAAATAGCAATTCTGGAGCTCTAAACAGAAAAATAATACTAACACTAAGATACAACTAACTTGTTGATTTACACACATAATTTATGATTCAGGATTTGAATAATCGTTGATATTAAGTCGTTTTTACCTGTACCACAATGTGACAACATCTGGTTCCATGGTCTGCTGAGGCAACCCATACTTCCGAGCAAGACCGAAATCAGCTAAATAAATTTAAAATTTAGACTAAGTAAAATGACATTTATTTATTCCATGACAGACTTGACCAGTCCACTTACTGATTTTTAAACATCCTTTGTCCGTTAAGAGTAAACTTGACATCCTCACATCCAGGTGAACAATGAAATTTTTATGCAAGTGAAAAAGTCCCCTTAACAATTGCAGCATGATGCATTTGATCTGGGACTCATTAAAGGGATTTTCTATCTCGTCCAACAATCCTGCCAGGTCATGTTTACAGTAGTCCATCACTAAGAAAATGCTACAAGAATCATTTTAAGTAATTTTTGTCCAATCATCATTTCTCATATCATAGGTTCAAACTTGTAAAACTGTTATATGTTCTACTTTTCCAACTGGTCACCAACAGCTACTTCTCTTAGGGTCACAACGTTTTCATGCTTAGTATTATGAAGGATTGAAATTTCTCTTAAGACGCCGGTGGGGAAGCCACCAGTTTCAATCTCCAACCGTACTTTTTTCATCGCCACTATCTCTTGAGTTCTGGTATCACGGGCTTGATCTGGACACATTAGAATCATATAATTAATCTAAATTATTTCGGCGATCGTCGCACATTATGCAAGAAACTTACAAACGACTCCATAGAACCCTTCCCGAAGATAATTCAGCTTTTGGAATTCTGTCATGGACCGGCATCGTCCAAGCTTTAAGGAAGAACACATTGACAGTTATTAACATTAGGTGCAATTATTGTTCAAGCTTTTAAAATGTAACATTTACAATATCTTTTTGTGGTAACGGTAATGGGGTGCAGGTCACAAATGACATTAACGACAAGGGTTCCTGTTCACTGTCCGTAGACGTAGACGACATGTCAGTTAGTTGTCATGACAAAATTTTAGTGACATTATTAATTTTACAATCTAGCAGGTTATTTCACAGTTTAAAAAAATATCATGCTCCTCTCTAGCACTTTACTCACCTACTGAGCCACTTGTCGTTGTCAAGAACAAGTATCAAGTTACGGATATGTTTCCCCCGTGAATTTGAAAATCTTAGCGCGGGAAAACTATTATATCATCACATATACATTAGTCTCCTTATATAATAGCCATCATCACTCATCACGTAACATCAACAACATCTATTTAGATTACATAAGAACCCTTCTACACACCTTGAAATAATAAAGTACCTAGTTAATTAAAATTTATTTATTGAAGCTAATGTGTTGTATAATAAACTAATAATTTTAGATTAAATTACTATATGCAAAATTAAATTTGAAAGTGAAGGGGCTGTAATTATCTGGTAAAAGTGTCTTGTTAAAACCTTGTAAATACGCGAAAATAAGCTGCATTATCGATCGATTGAGTCAGGGATAAACTCAGGGTCATTTATTGTTATTGTTACTGAATCTAAACCGAAGAAAAGTTTTTTTGTTTCGCAAAATAGAAAATTGTCATGGATTCCGTAGGCTTGAACGAAAAAAAAGAAAGTGGGGTTGAGATTGAGTCGTTATCGATACCTACACCTGATCGTAAGGATGTCGTTGGAGTAGTTGGACAC
>JAANSQ010000273.1:0-28911 GCA_036850885.1 Lepidocyrtinus dapeste
TTTGTTAACATCTGTATCGAAACTATGCAAAAGATCTTTATAAATAGATCTAAATTCACTTTCCTTAAACAGCTCTTCTTCCGACTCTTCGCTGTCGGTGTCGAAAAAATTGTCATCGCTGGACTCGGTCAGCTCCCCACTTTCTCTATCTGAGGATTCTAATCCCTGTTCTTGTCCCTTTTGTGTTTTTGCTTTCTTCTTTTTCTTTTGGTCCTCTTTTTTCTTCAGCGTTTCTTCCAGGTCGTTTTCTACCTCCGGTTCTTCGAAGAAATTCTGGGGAACGATTTCATGAACATTGGAAACAGCGTAGCAATCTTCTAGAGCCACGCAAAGTTGGGGGAACTCGATAATACATTTGCCTTCAAAGTTCTCACGTAATGTCTTTTTCATATCCAGGACATAAAACCTAAGAATATTGAAAAAATTAATAACTGTTTTGTTATGAGAACTTATGAGCGTTTCCAGAAAACGTACTTTCTTTTACTGTTGGCTAGTCTCTCAGCGGACATTAGTACAGTAATCTTAGAAGTCCCCAGTTTCTTGTAGGTGCTCAAGGGATCGCTCATTTTTCTTTTGCGATGGAAATTCTTTGAACGCTTCAGACATCTCTGGACAAGAGCTCCCAAGGTCAATGATTCTGCACACCTGCGGAGTCAAAAATAAAAATGACTTTCTAGCTCTCGTAAATTACGTTTTCAGATTAAATGCTCTACCAATTAAACTTACTCTGATAGGGACAGTGTATAACAATTTGCGTTGAGGAAAGTTAGTTTCGCGTGCCAATAAATCAGATTTTCTCGACCAAAGAAAAACGATGCGTTCTCCCAATGCCGTTGGAAATGTTCAGGGAGAGAGGTAAGTACAACGCCTCTTACCAATGCTACTTTCTGGAGGGTTTCAAACATCACCTCTTTACGTTTCCCACCTTGGCTGATGGTCCTTAAAATTCTGTTTTTCATCTGCGAGTACATCACTGCTTGATTAGGTTTGCGTTTTGATTTAGATTCTAGTGCGGACTCTGTTACATCAGCTTCAGCTTTAGTTTGTACATCTATAACTGCAGCCTTCTGGGAGTCACTTTGAACGGTTGGGATAGGGTTTGGAATGTTTTCTAGCGTTTCCTCATATCGCTCTGCTGTCTCTACACATCTACGGACATCTTCCAAAAGCCTGTAATCTAAAAACCCATTATGTTATTAAAAGTTATCTCTGTTAAACTAAACTATGAATTAAGAAGTTACCAACCCGAGAGAAGAGTGTGCTCCCCAAGTTTATCCTTTGACACGAATTTAGCCCGAACTCGAACTCCATCGCAGTCTAGCTCTTTCTTATGTTTTTTAACACAGTCAAGTCCACAAGAAACAGTATCACACCTTGGGCAAGTATAAATCGCATCTTTTGACTTACACACGTCACATTTGCCCAATCTAAAATCAGAAACCAAAAAAATTAATAGTGTGCTAGTAAGCTATCATCCCATCATACCTTAAGATGCATTCAAATTCGAAAAAGAAATCTTACCGACCACGCTTTCTTTTTCTGTTCTCCGTCTCAGTGGTCATTTTACAAAGATTCGGTTAGTATGAGCCTGTGCGTCTGCTAAGTTGAAGTGAGGTTTACCGTTTTCTTAAAAAAATACACTACAGCTTATTTCCTGCTCCTTGTTAATTTAATCAGTTAAAAACACTTTAAATTCACACAAGAATTAAAGTGGCCACTGCCGAGCATTCAATGCATTAGGCATTGCACGTGTTTACCAATATGAGCTAAGTGCATGCACTGAATGTACTTACTTCAGTAAATGGAATCATGCATCATTTCGGTTCATAAGAATTTGGGGCAATGGGAGACAAAACGAGACTATACAGAAGGTGAATGAACCCATGAGAAAACTGAGACAAAGTAAAAGCTTTCACCTACGAGTTTTCTCTGAAAACTCATTTACGATCTTCAAATTTTACTTTTCGCATGATTGAAATGAGAGTAAATGTGAATTTTACATGAAGTGAATAACTCAATCTCTACTGTATTTTATATGGGTATCTGCAAACATTAAGTTTCGCTTTTTATTCATACTTTTCTTCATATTTACTTACAAATACATATACAGAAGAATATTAATTAACCTAGTAAGGGCTCCTTGTTTCATTTTTATGTACGTACGAACATTTCTTTAATAATAAAACAATACACATTAATAATTATCATCATATAATTATTCACTGTACAATTCACATTTTGCTAAAAAAAATTCACTACTATGTACACTCATCCTACCAACAATAAATTCATCATTACATCATCATAATACGTCTCATAAAGTTAAAATTCATATAATCATGTATAATTATCATCAGTATTAAAAAATTGGGATTTGTGTTCTCATCATTTTTTAAACAACAGCGTTTCTACCTCCTTGTATCCTCCTCTTGGATTATTCGGAAAGGGCACACCCAATTAGGAAAATATTTCCGAATACCTGCGTCCTAAAGTTTTACGTCTAAATTTAAAATGGATTCAACTTTTAACATCCAACCGCATCTATATTATACTCTTGTTTACACTTAACTCTAGCTCTTAAACAATAATTATAACCTCCTTTAATTGTTTTATGCTAGTGAAGATCAAAGTTATAAAAGTGCTTTTGCCAAGAAATATTTCTCATGTTTTGTTCGTGCCATTAAATTCATAACGTATAATTAATAATTAACTTTTACATTGAAACAACTTGCCTGTTTTAGCATAATATTCACGATTTAAACTTAATTAATAATTAAATAGTTTACAGCTTATATACAAAGAAAATGCACAGTTCAATGTCCTTTAAGTTAGTTTACTATAATTACACAGCGGATATTTTTCCATTTTGATTTGTGGAACACAGAAAATTAATTCTAAAATTCGAGTTACAATGTTTAAATCCAAATATTTAGTCCATAGAAAAAAACTCCATCCACGGTATTTCTTCTAGTTAAAAGTGGATCTTAAAATCTTTAAAATTGTATAGTTCACTTTGTCAAAATAGTTTTAAAACTTCCACCGGACAAAAAAATTATTTTTTCTTATTCCTCATCTCCATCAAAGCAAGATTTTGCAGCCATGCAAACTTGCTATTTTATCTTTATATCTTATCAGAAGCAATTTTTTTTTATGAAATATCACGCCGAGTGCACACAATTGTTTCCGAATTTGAAAAACTGTTATAAATCTCTTTCAACTTTAAATGTTTCATGCTTATAAAGGTGAAAATGTTTTAAGAACTGTTGACATTAATGCGGTTTTGTAGTGTTGTAATATCAATATAATCTTACGCTCGATCTAGCCGCTCTACTAATTTTGTTTACCATTTACCAAGATGAGATATATTTAACCTTAAAGGTTATCTTTAGTTTCTCAGGTAGGCCAGTAGGGGGAATATCCGTGAACGATCGAGTCGTAAAGAAAGTTTCATTTGGAGTCGTCATAATCCCGTTCTCTCATTTTGCTGACGGCTTCTTCCAAACGACTGGACCTAGCAGAGCTCCTGGTGGTCCTTCCCGATTCTCTTGGAGGTATAGGGTCTTCCTTTGCTAACCGTTCTTTCTTTTTCACCATAAGGAGTTGACGTTCTGCTGCGGTGAGTCCTTTATGAGAATCTCTATCACCACCGCCGCCACCGTGCGAATCTCTTTCACGCATACGCTCTCGTTTCTCTCGACGGGTTTCCATTTTCTGTTGGGCCATTTCCTTTTCCAGTTCGCTACTCTCTATAAAAATTTTCAATTTTATAAAGTGAGAAACAAATATTAGGATACTTTGTTTTAGAAATCCTTAGGAATTAGAGGAAGTTAAAATTACCTTTAAGAATGACCCTTTCAGCATTTTCACCAGGTGAGTCATCATCAGGAAGGTCATCCGCATGATTGCCCATTAAGCTCTTGAGACTTTCATCATCTGAATCCTCCTGCTGCTGAGCGTATTGCTGCGCGAGGGGAAGGCCTAGCAGAGAAGGTGGTGGTTTAGAAGCCTGGCTAGAGGATGATTTCGGTTTTTGTTGTTGTTGCTGTTGTTGAGCTGCAGAGAGACTTTCCATGAAATCTTTCTTAGAAAAGTTGGCCATGTTGAGTCCCGGCAAGTTTGCTAGGGAAGCAGCAGCAGCTGCCGCCGCGGCTGAAGACTGTTGACTTTCAGCTGATTTTCCCTGCTGTGAGCTCTTTTTACTGGAGCCCGAGCCAGAGAGACCATTAACCAGTGATCCTGAGCCAAGGTTACCAAAAGCAGGATTACCCATTCCACCTCCAAATGGAAGTGTTCCAAGTCCCAAAGGATTGTACATGAGACCAGGGTTGGGGAACAAGAAAGGCAATGCGTTGGAGAGCATGTTTTGCGACGCTGCGGCAGCTGCCGCTGCTGCAGAAGCTTTGCTCTTGTTCTTCTCATCCTGCTGTTGCTGCTTCTTCGAGGCGGATGAAGAGGAAGTCGTTGGAGTAGAAGCATGCGACATGCTTGGCTGGTTGGATGAAGATGACTCCTTGTTGGAATTCCTCTCTGATGAAGATTTTCCAGCACTGCCTTTCTCATTAGAACCTGGCATTCCGGGTAAATCAGAGCCTAGTCCAAAGCCTGGTAAGCCAAAGCCTAGGAGAGGGTTAGTCAAACCTAAACTGCTGAGATTTCCCAATGAACCTAGATTTCCCAGAGAGCCCAGGTTTCCTAGAGAGCCAAGACCTCCGAATGGCATGAACAAAGGATTTTTCGGATCAAGAGAGCCTAGAGGAAGATTTGCTAAAAGATTTGGATTCAACGAGGAAAGACCTAGGGAATAACAGATAAAAGTTTTGTTTTCAATTAATCAAACTTTAGACTTGATAATTTTTAAATGAATTGTTGATGTAATTACCAGGTAAGTTAGAGAACGCTCCAAGATTTGAAAAGGCACTGGAGCTGGATGTAGGAACAGTTGTACCGCTCGTAGAGACAGATGTAGTTGTCGGGCTAGTCAACAGCGGAGGTCTTCCAGGTCCCTTCTTTTTCTCTCCAGACAGTCTCCTCTGCAAATCTGTTGGAAGGTTACCCTTCTCCTTCACTAACTCTGCCCATTTAGGATCCACATCGTATTGTGGGTTCTCTAGGAGCCACTGGCCAAGGTGTTTCAATTGTGGGGCTTTTGGACCCGTGATCTAAATTTAAAAAAAATAAGGTCGTATTAACCAAAATCAAAAACTTTTTTTTTGTAAAACTTTAAGCCAGTATAGAATTTATGAGCCATACCCTCTTTCCATTCTCGCGATGGACCACCGTAACATTTTCATCACCATTAAGCTTATTCCAGTCCATGAGCAACGGATCCACCCTAGGTCGCCTTCTTCTCCTTCCATCCATAAAGTCAGGGCTTGGTGGTCTCTCCGGCGTTAGGTTGGCATGCTCAGCTAACCATTTGTTGACCTTAGCATCTTGCGAGAACAAGTCAAACTTGGGTACAGCCATTTCCGCCAACTTGCTCAAATCATATTTGGGTATCTCAGGCAGATTATGAGCCTGACCTTGTCGCTGTTGGGAAGCTGACCCTCTGGAAGCATTTCCTTGGTCCTTCTTACCAGTATTGGATGAGTTTGGTGGTTGGGACGCAGCGGCAAGGCTGGCACTCGCCTGCGCCAACTTGGTCAATTCCTTCAAGTCCGTACCGGCATTTTTGAAGAGAGAAAGCGTCGCGCTGAGTAATGGATTGTTCAATAGGTTCTGCATGTTTTGATGAGGATCTTTGGAGGATCCATGGGAACCTAGACCTGATGGTGGATTCGCGAATAGACTGGCCAAAGCGGATGTAGGATTATTCGCTGCCGACGCACCAGAACCTCTCTTTTGACCACCGGAGGGTGCAGAAAATGATGCAGCAAGATTAAGCAAATGATCTCGTTCTCTTTCCCGATCTCTTTCCCTCTGTTCCCTTTGCTGTTCTCTGGATGTGGAGGGAGATCTAAGATTCTGAGGCATGGACTGATGTCTCTGTTGTCCATGTTCTTTGGGGGAGTTGCTAGGCGGAGAAAATATTGAACTTTGACCTTTTGCAGCGGACAAACCTAGCACAATCTCATCCAACTTCTTTCTCTTCTGATTTTTGCCCAAAGCCAGAGGCTGACTTTGCTCTTGTTCTGGAGGATCAGATTCTCCGAGTTTCCTCTTCCTCAGTTTATCCAACATGTTCTCCAGCTTGGAGGGTTTATTCTTGCTTCCAAAAGACAGATCGAATTCTCTTTCTGGACTAGACAGTTTCTGCATCTCCGCAGCGCGTGCTCTAGCCTGTTCCTTAAAACTGGTCCTAGATGGTCCAGACAGATCCATGGGTGCGGAGCTAATACTAAGTTGGCTTTGAGCGGGACTCGACTCTCTCTTCCTAGAGTGACTGGGCGACGACGATGAGAGAGATACAGGAGTTACCGTTACGTTATTCAAAGCAGGTGATGTAAGGGTGACAGGAGTGACAGTAACACTGCTCAATGAAGACAATGCAGACATGGCCGCAGCGGCGACCGAAGTATTACCCTGTGCTTTCACGCTAAGATCCAATGATGAGGATTGAGAATGTGGTGGGAAGTTGGGAGATTGCCTATGTGCTCTTTCTAGCTCCCTCCTAGCTTCTAACTCCCTACGTGAGGGAGAGTTGGATCTTCTGGAATGCTGCGTAGCCGCTCTCAGCAGAGAAGGTGGTGGAGGCAAATGCTGGTGCGCGTGAGCTGGAGGCGGTGGTTGGAACTTACTCCTCTCAGAATATTTTGATGACTTTTGTCGTTTTTCTGGGGGTTCACCAGATGAAGATGGAGGGGGCAAATCAAGCTCATTTGATAGTCCTGAGAGTACGCTGCTAAGACTCGTTGGAATACTAGGCATTCCCCTGTCTTTTCTGCTCAACGCTTGGCTCAGTGCACTACGCGAGCTACTTCCAGCACTACTTGTCACAATTGGAGGTGGTGGTGGAGGGTGACCTTGCATTGATTTCGACGTGTGTACGTTATTATTAAGCAAAGCCTGTAATTTCGCTCGTTCTGTCTCTACGTCAATAGCTATACGTCTCCTTCTTCCTCGCCTGCCTCCAGTGCTAACTACTGTTGGTGGTGGTGTAGGAACGCTGACTATAGGTGGGGGAGGAGGGATGCTTACAGGTGGAGGGGGTGGTGGCAAATTATTAGACATAGAAGTAGGCAAATTCATCAAATGATGATCATCCGAGGAAGTCATATCTGAGCATTCCGACATTGGCGTTTTCGAGTCCCTCAACGATCCCAGTGGGCCATCAGACATTTGATTGCTGAAATCAAAAATATCCGTGACTCCAGCTGAACTGAAAAACTTGGATACTGGCCATTCATTCTTTTCCACTGCGTGGACTATATGCTCCAGTCGGATCTGTATGGCGCGATCTCTTGGCCATCTAATAGGATTCATTTGATTCAAAAGACTTCCTAGCGCTTCAATGTTCCCACTATCAGTTCCCATGTTCCCACTACCGGTGTCGGGGAATATTTTCAACTGATCAAAACTGGTTTTTGGTTTGATGGACGCTAAAAATTCTTCAGAGTTTACAGGGATGAGTGGAGGCACTGGGGGTGGTCCAGAGGAAGCAACAACTGGCGGAGGAGGGGGTGGAGGCAGAGTATCAGCCATTGAAAACTTTTGCTGTGAACCCTTTACCTGAACCTCCACCTTGTTCATCTTTTCTGCCGGAAGTTTAATTGTTATTCTTAGCTCATCCTTGATTTCTACCTCAACTTCCTTCATTTCCTTTCTTGGATCATCTTCCTCATCAATTATTTTCTGCCTCTCAGAAAGAAGTCGTTCCTCCTTCTCCCTCAGCTTCTCTTTCTCCAAGAGTTCTTCTTCTGCAAGCTTAGCCTTGTCCTCTAAAGCTTCATGGAGTTTTGATAAAGGTTCCTCCAACTTCTCTTTGAGAATCTCGCTTATCTCCTTCTTTTCAACTTTTTCTTCCTTGACAATCAACGGCGATTTCTTACCGTCCTCTTCCAGCTTTGAATGTTCTTTGTCGGACATTTTCTCTTTCGACTCTTCAAACTTTTCCTTTTCATCTCCCAGTTCTACGGGTTCTTGTTTGATTTTTACGGTGGCCAAATTCATAGCTCCTTCAACTTGCATAGCCTCCACCTCATCTTTTTCCTTCTCTTCTGACTTCCCTTCCTCAGACAGACTCTCTTTTGATTTAGACTTCACAAGATTACCTTCTTCAGTGGCTTCAGTTGTTTCTTTGTCTTTGTCACTACTAACATCTTTATCAGAAGGCTCTTTTCCCTCCCCTTCCTTGGACAATTCTTTCTCCTTCTCCATTTCGGCTTCTTTTAGTTTCCTCGCCTCTTCCCGCTCTTTCTTAATATCTTGGATTTCCAGTTCATACATATCCGATTTGGGTTTCTTTGCTGGAAGAGATTCGGGCTCAACCTTGGGTTTCTTCTCCGCAGCCAACTTATAAGCCAGCTTTTCAGCTTGATCAACCAACGGCTCTCCGGCAATGTGTCTTCGTAAAATCTCCCTAAATGATAGTTCGGGATCATTGAGATAAAACAAGTCTGTCCTTCCCAAACCATGTCGAGCCGCCCCGTATAACAGGTCTTTGTCATGTTTTCCTGGAATCCACCATTCCGGCATGTCCAAAGAAGGCTGACACAATTTAAGTCTTTCATCCAGACTCTCATGTTGTAAAATCTCTTCTCGAATTTTCGACAACAAGTCAATCCTCTCCAAGGTCCTCTTTGCCCTCTCCTCAGGTAAAGGCTCAACTGGCACTTGAATTAAATCAAACTCCTCCTGTTCGGATAACTTCTTCCCAGCGACGCGTTTTAATGTGGCGTAGAAAGAGCGGAAGTACTCGCTCAGTGTATCATCAAACTTCTTGTCTAGCCTGGAAATGGCACGGAATTTTTTCCAGTCATACTTTCCGTTCTCTCCTTTTTGGACCCCAAACGTGGATAGTGTTTTGCAAAAGTCATTTTCCTCCTTCTTGGACCACTTCCTCTGAAGCATTTCCAACTTCTGCATTTCCCGTTCACGAACAATCTGCTCGATTTTCTCTTTTCTTTCCAGCCTCTTGGCCTTTTGGGCGTTTTTGATCTCTTCCTTCTTGAAATTTCTTTGGAAGGATGTGATCAATTTCCTCAGCCGATTGTTGAGATCAGAAACAGTTGGGAATTCAAACTTTCCATTAGTTGGTGGTAGCGGTTGGTCTCCAATCAGTTCAGCTGGACAAGTTTCAGGTACGCTGTCGCTCGGTTCGGTTTTGATTACGATTGGATTTTGCATGTCCATATCTTCTACTCCAACTAGGTCTGATGGGTCAGTCTTTGGAACGGATTCATCGCATCTGAGCTTATCAACTTCAGAATCTTCAGCAATTCTGTGCTCTTCTTTCGGAACAATACCTTCTTCTTCTTTTGCTTCTGCGTCTTCCACGTTCTTTTCAGTTTTTTCAGGTACATTCTCCACGACATTTTCATCTTTTTCTGATTCTTTAGTTGATTTAGGTTCAGCGATTTCATCTTCCTCAGGTTTATTCACCTCGTCAGTTCCGTCCACCTCCATTTTTTCACTATCTAGTTCTGCCTTTAGTTCTCCTTCTTCCCCAGGTTTAGAATCCACTTGGTCGCTATTTTCATCGCCAGGTTCGGAATTTATAATGTTAGTTTTGGAGTCGTCGTCTTCCACCTCCAATGCATCCGTTTTAATTTCGTCCTCTTCGCCAGGGGCTGGAGTGTCAATAGCAAGAGTAGATTCTGTGTCTTCGCCGTTTTCTAATTTTTTCTCGTCGTCTGGCTTATCTGCACTATTGCTGGATTCATCCAGCTTGGCCTGGGCTGCCAAAGCTGCTTTGTTACCTTTGCCCTTTCCACGTTTCCTCCCTCGTCTCTCAATCTTTTTCACTGGCTCTTTCCTAGCCGACTCCAAGTTGCTGTTTTCTTCGTCATCATCTTCTCCCCCAACTGCTTTCTCCAGTTCTTCTTCATTCCTACAAAGGCAAGAATTAGGGGATTTATTCTTGAATTATCAGTTAGTTACCTAATAATCTAAAGTATTTATTTTATTTTGAACTTACACGTCAGCAGAGATTTCTGCTAGAACGGCTGATCCATCTGGAGGACCACAACGGTTCAAGAAGCACAGGTTAGGATCTAGTCTCATCATATTATACCGCTCATAGCCATGCTTAAACGTTCCAATGAGAAGGGAAGTATCTGCCTCCCTGTCCCACCACTCAAGAGGACCAGTGTCAATCGCCAAGCTGGGTGGACAGATCATGCATTCGTTAAACGGAGCACCCTCCATAATTTTCGTAGCAAATGGTCCAATAATCTCTGCTTTGATGTAATACAACATTCGTATCCTCAGGAGAACCCTAAATTAGACAAAGATGATCAAATTAATAATTTATTAATATTTAAACTATGATTTATAAGTATTTTGAAACTTACTTATTTGAGTGTTTGAGCAAATGTTTTTTATAATTCACATCCAGATGCAGTTCAGAATCATACTTGTCATCTTTGACCCAGTCATCACTCGTAAGGAGAAGTTCTTCTTCCTGTTCCTTCTTCTTCTCTTTTTTACTCTTACGCCCTCCTCTAGACACGGGACTGGCCAGACCGGAATGTTTTTTACTCAAGACACTCTCATTCACCCTGGGATTGATAAGGTCGGAAACGAAGCTCTTAACTTTTTCATCGCCTCGGAAGTTGCTTACACAGTGTAGCAGCTTTAAAAAAAAGAATAGATTTACAATTACAAAACTTGTTCTAATTTTCACTCAAGTCTAAATACTGACGAATATAGTAAATTATATCGTAAACTTACAATAACTCTGGCACATTCCTCTACATTAGCTTCCGTCCATCCTTTACGGAACTGGCCTTGTGCCAAGATTTCAGACCATCGGCTCCACCTAAAATTCCAAAAATATGATAAATTAAGTTTAGATCAAAATTTAAAGAAATATATTTCAAAAATAAGAAAAGCTTCAGTGCATTAAGAGGAATTTTTCAACTCATGGCGTAAGAAATAAATTCTTACACTCAGTATTAGCATGGCAAATCATCATGTATATTAGATATTAGTGTTTTAAAAAAATTCAAAATAGCAAAATTTGACTTACCCAAATGTGAGTAGACCTTTCTCAATCTTATAGCATTCACTACGGGTCCATTTTCCATATTCCACAATGCCATCATCAAATTGAAAGTCATCATCGACATTACTCTTTCTTCCACGTTTACCGGCTTTACCACTTCTTGTTCTCCTCCCTGAAAAAAAGTAAATCAGAGTTATTTCTTGTTTCACAGCAAAGATGTTAAGAATTTCAGGACATTGGAAAATCATTTAGCTTTTAGCTCACCTCCTCTAGTACGGTCGCCTACGTTCTCCCCTTCTTCGGAATCGGTAGAAGACTCCAAGTCAGAAATGTCCATGACGCCATCATCATGTCCATACCTCTTAATCTGTGTTCGCCTTCGAGGCTCATGAATCACGAGTTCATTCTTCTCGCCCATTTCGTCCACATCGATCTCCGCCTTTCTCGCCCATTTCTTCCAAAAGTCGGGATCATCCAAGTTGATATCGTCCCTGGATCCTGTAGATGCGAAACTGGCTTTGGAGAAAGTTGATCCTTTCTCCCCTTGTTCCAACGTAATGACCTGTGTCCGCCTTTGTAAAATACAATCGATATCTTCCTCACAGAAGGTGTCTCCAGCATTGTCTTCGTCCATCAATGCGCCGTAAGCACCTCGTTTCAATAAATCCTCTACTTCCTTTTTGGACAATTGTTTGTTAGACTGGTCTACACACTTACTGCCTTGGTTAGTGTTCATGGACTGCAGTACAGCTTTATCCAGACCCAACTTTAGAGAAGCCCTATCGAACATCTCCCGCTCGTAGGTGTTTCTACAGACCAACCTATAAATCTTCACCCTCTTAGCTTGACCAATACGATGACACCTAGCTTGGGCTTGTAGATCGTTTTGGGGATTCCAATCGGAGTCGTAAATGATTACGGTATCTGCTGCGGTTAAGTTAATACCTAGACCACCGGCCTTAGTACAAAGTAAGAATACAAATCTATCCGAGTCAGGTTTGCTAAATCTGTCTATCGCAGCTTGTCTCACTGGTCCACGAATCCGGCCATCGATTCTTTCATAAGGATACTTTTGGTAGATTAGATAGTCCTCCAGAATATCCAGACATTTAACCATCTGACTGAAGATTAACACCCTATGCCCATTCGCCTTCAGTTTAGGGAGGAGCTTATCGATCAGTACCATTTTACCAGATGATGTGACGAGGGCTTTATAGTAAAGATCTGGGTCACTCTCTGGGACGCTATGCACTATCCTGTAGTCCAATTGAATTTGTTCCTCAGCACCTGTTCACATTGCCCCATAAAAATATCTTAGTACCATATTATCAAACCAAAATTTTTTTACCTTATTTTTTAAAGATTTTTTTTTACCATTTAAAAGATATGGATGTATGCAACATTTCCTTAGCTCCATCATGGTATTCATCAAGTTAGGAATATTCGACGAGTTGGTCCCTTTACTCAAGAAGCTAAAGTTTTTCTCTAGAATCGCCCGATAATATTTCTTTTGCATGTTGGTCAGCTCCACTTCGATAATGGTTTCTTCTTTAGGAGCAATAGACTTCTCTACATCCTCCTTCAATCTCCTCAACATCATGGGCTTCAACAGCGCCTGCAACTTTTGCACCTGACTCTCAGACTTAAGTTCGCCGAATTCCTTTGCAAATTGCTCATCCGAATTGAACTGCGCAGGCTCGAGGAAGTTCAGGAGGGAGAACAACTCATTCACGTTGTTTTGCAAAGGAGTTCCACTGAGAAGTACCCTATGCTCTAAATTCAGCATTCTCAGACCTTCCAGCAATTTACAATTTTTATTCTTGAGCCTATGCGCCTCATCAATGATGCACAGCCTCCATGGAAAGTCCTTCAGTTCCATTACATCTGTGAGTACAATTTCGAACGTAGTAATAAGCACGTTGAACTTATAAACGTCCTTTATATTCATCGTTGGATTGTCCGGATGTCTGTAGAACATCTCATACTCCTGGATCATATTTCTGCTGGCAACTGATCCATGGTACACCACTACATTCAGGTCTGTCCAAGTCTCAAACTCCCTTTGCCAGTTAGGGACAGTGGACAAGGGAGCGAGGATGAGGAAAGGTCCACGGATTCCATATCGAAAGGCAGACTCGACGAAAGTCAAAGACTGAATAGTCTTTCCTAGACCCATTTCATCCGCCAAGATACAATTACGTCCGTTGTACCACGAGAAAGAAAGCCAGTTGAGACCTTCCAGTTGGTACGCTCTCAAGGTGTTGTTGTTGTTGTACACCGGGCTCTTCTCCAGTTTGACCCATTCATGTGGCTTAGGTCTCTTCTTCACTTTCCATTGGTCTTTGGGAGGAGGCTTATTAAATTTGTAGTAGTGGGCGAGCTTCTGTGTATCAATATCATCCTCCAGCTCCCATGTGGACTCTTCGTAAGGGAGTGATTTCCACTTGACCAGGTAGTTTTTATTGGTCTTTCCGGACGAGGGGTCAGTCACCTCACTTATATCGAGGATACGATCCACTTCAATGTAGTCAGGATTGAAAGGCTCTTCCTCCAGAAATTCAAAAATGTTGGAGTTTTGGTTCATTTTTTGTTTAAACCGTTTGATTTTACCATTCACACGCTTATCTCCTTTAAGCAACTCGTCCTCTGTTTTCCATTCACAGTGTAGATAAGAAAAGCTTTTGTACTTTACGTAAAACTCCTCAACTTCGACGATTTCTGGCTCACGCTTCTTCTTTTCCTTCTTGGGTTTTTTCTCTTTAGGGTTTTCACCTTCCTCCTTCTTTTCTTCAGTGGGTTTCTCCTCGGTATCCTCCTTTTCTTTGGGAGTTTCTGTTGAAGTGGTATCAACGTCTTTCCCTGTTTCAGAAGATACCTCCATCTTAACTTCATCTGTGCCCTTTTCATTTTCCCCCTTTGTACTTTCAGTGGATTCGTCCGTTTCCTTCTTTTCTGCAGAGTCATCCATTTTCTCTGGCTTACTACATTCCTGAGATCCTTCAGACTTTTCTTCCTTGTCGTTTTGTTCAATTTTTACATTTTCCTCAGCAGGAGGGTCCTCCTCTGCCTTAGGACTTTTTACAGTATCATCAGTCTTATCAGGAGTGTCCTCCACTTTCTCCTCTTTCACTTTTTCAGTTTCAGGTGCTGTTTCCTCAGTGGAGGCTTCAGGTTTCGCTGTTACATCTTCACTTTCATCTTTCGGTTTACTTTCCTCTCCCTCCTTTTTCTCTTCTAGTTCCTTAGCTTCGCCTTCTGTGGAAGCTTCCAGGGAGGGTTTCTTCTCGTCAGAGTTATCCTCTTCCTCATCTTCTGAAGAGGAATCATGGATAATTTCCCTCTTACCCATTCGCATAGAAAGGATATGTTGGACTATCATCGTATCTTCTTCCGCCGGATTCTATAAAAAGTATTTGTAAAACAATTAATTACCAAATTACCTTCAAAGTAATGTATTTTAGCGTTAAGTCAACCCACCACAAACACAAAGTTTGGCTTGCTCATCCCAGAATTTTCATGTAAAGGTGTTTCCTGATTATCATTCTTCTTCTTTCCTTTCTTCGTAGGAGATGCTACAGGTGGGGGAGGTGGTGGTGGTGTAGGAGCGACAGGTTCTGGTACGGACAGAGGACCTTCTCCGGGAGGAGGTAGATCCGTCATGACAGCAGCAGACGCAGCCTCAGCTGCAGATTCTGATATAACTGCTTCCAATGTCTTCTTCGAGCCGGAGGAAGTTATAGTAGGAGGCATAAGCAGCTCCTCATCTGATAAGGCTAGGTCAATATCATCTATATACTTCTTTCGACCAGTGTTACGAGCAGACCGTCTCTTCTGTAATATTTAATAATTAATTTGTTTGTTGAAAACCAATCAGTGATATTCAATCATTTTAAACAAGTTGCATTAATAGCTTACATTAGAGTTGTCGTCCTCAGGCGGGGGTGAAGGAGGTGGCGTAGCGTCCAGATCGGATCCTTCGGAGTCACTTCGTTTTCTGCGCTTCTTCAATTTCCCCAAAGAAATAGTTGTTCTGGAACAAAAAATAATTTGTTGATGATAATCATAATAATAAATACTCATCTTAATTATATAATTGTTTTATGCATACTTTGTGGGCCTTTTCTTGTTGGAAGAGTTGGATTTTAGTTTAGGCTTCTTAGGTTTCTTTGGCTTAGCTGGAGTTTTTTGTTCAGCGGTAGATGCCGTTTCGACATCAGTGGTCTCGCTTAATACTCCACTCGCATCTTGGGTGCTGGTATCACCATCCCCTCCGCTGGTGGTTGGAACGGAGGGGCCTCCTTCAGCTGCAGTAAATAAGTCATAAGTAATCACGCATTTAAGTTTGAGTTGTATTTAAAATTTTTAATAATTAACTTAATAAATTCAAAATTTGTTTACCCGTCATGATACCAGCAGCACCAATCCCGTTTTTTTGATCCGGTTCTGGGAATTCGTCAGGTTTTGGGACTAAAGCGTCTACGTCATTAATACCCTCGCTTTGAGAACTATTCAGCTCCATTGGTGAATCAGTTTGACCTTTTTTCTTTCTCGACTTTGAACTAAAATCAACAAAATTAAATTCATTGGAAATTTTATCGACAACTTATAGCTTTTATAGCTTCAACTTGATGTGCACACCAAGAGTGGCTAGACTATTCTAAAGGAAGAATAAATCTTGCAAGAAAAGGCTTAATTATAGTTCAAGGTTACAAACAGGTAAGGACACACGAATTTTAGATTCTCTTCATATTCCTATCTTGAATTAATTATGTAAATACTTTTCACCATCAAAAATATAATTAATTTAAATTTTTTTCCCAACGTATTTACCTTTTGGGTGTTTTTTCCTTTGGGGGCTTTGGTTCCTTAGGCTTCTTTTCCTTCGGAGGCTTAGCTTCCCTAGGTTTTCTACAATTATATTTTATGTTATGAATTTCGTCCACTTTTTGAGCATGGGTTTTCCGGCAAAAAAATGTAAAGTTGCTCATTGCATGACATACCTCGGCTTCTTGGCTTTCTTTTCAGGCAACTCTGGTGGCAAATCTTGGAAATCGTATACTTCGTGAGACATTTGATTAGAGTCTGAAGAGCCGGCTCCAAAAGACTGATCTAAGTTGGGAATATCTTTATCTTTCCCTTTCTTCCCTTTCCCCCCAGCTTTACTCTCCCTAGGTTTCCTCTCCTTCTTCTTTTTCTGCTTGGAGGGAGTCTCCTCTAAATCAGTCTTTGGCATATCAGAGCCAGGTAATCCTGGTGGCATTTGCATATTCGGACCAGGTCCATACATTCCCGTGTTAGGTATTCCACCCATTGGCGGTTGCATTGGCTGCATAGGAAACGAACCGGGCGCATTCATACCCTCCTGTTGCTGTTGTTGCTGCAGCATTCTTAATCTTTCTTGCAGATCATTTATCTTTTAAAAAATAATTACCAAATTTTTAAATGTTCAACCTTGAAATGAAAAAAAAAATTATAAACTTGAAATTAGTTATTGAGCTAACCTGCATTTGGGTCTGGGGATTCGGTGGAAGACTATATAAATGTTGGAGTTGCTGCTGCAACTGATGAATTTCATAATATCTCTGATCAGCTCCAGGCCCCGAAGCTCCGCCAGGTTGAGTCGGAACACCTTGAGATCCCATCGGCCCCATTCCACCCACAGGACCATACGGTGAAGGTCCTGGTGGTCTCATCTGTCCCTGATGCATTTGCCCAGGCTGACCAGGATACTGTGGATAACCTGGGGCATTATGATAACTTCCCATTCCATACTGTGGACCATCTGGACCTGGGAATCTTTGTGCGGAATACTGATGAGGACCGGGAGGGGGCATCATACCTCCCATACTAGTAACCGTAGAGTTAATTCCTGAACTACTATTTACATAGCCCTGACTTGTCTGTACATGCTGCGGCTGCTGTTGTTGTGGAGGAGGAGGCTGCTGCTGCTGTGGTCCCGGAGTATAGTTATTTATCATATTAGAAACTTGCAAACTCGACTGCGACGAGGGTGGTGGAAGACCCATCTGCTGTTGAGAAGACTGACTTGAGAGAGGTTGTGTTGATGACATGACCGTCATTGGTGATCCCAAAGCAGGTGAAGTGAACGTAGTAGACATTTGCTGGTGTTGTTGTTGCTGTTGAGAGGAACTGGAAGGACTCATAGAATTCAAAGCGCTTGAAATGCTACTGGGAACAGCAGAGTCCATGGAGGAGCTACTACTGCTATTTGGAACTTGCGGTTGGGATGCTTGAGAATCGTCCATGGAGGAACCAAGGGACGGCAAGCCACTAGTTCCATCACTATCAATAGCAGAATCATGAAGCGAAGAACCAGGCATGGAGAAACCAGTGTCCGTGCTTTGCACCGAGTTTGTCTGCGTTTGCCCCATACTCTCGGAAGTTGACATTTCCGAGGTCGCCCCAGAGCTCGCGTCATCTGTCAAAGTTGGCAGTGATCCGAGATCGGTAGAGGATGGAGTTTGCTGTTGTTGCGGAGGTAAAGCGCTAGAAGAGTGTTGTTGATGATGCTGCTGTTGCTGTTGCGAATTCTGCTTTTGTTCATCTATTCTACTTGGGGTTATTGTTGGAGGGAGGGGACACTCCGTCTCCATAGATGAATTCAGGTTGGCCAAGTCTAGATCTGCAGTGGGATCCTGTGCACTCCTTACCATACTACTGAGAGTGTTATCCATAGAATTTGAAGAGTTTTGCATGGGCGACAGAACTCCAGACACACTATATCCTCCTGGGCTACCAGAGACTGGAGGTTGAGGAGTTGAAGGGTAAGATGATTTTGATACCGGTGTAGGTTGCTGACTTGGTCGCCCAGATGGCGTTTGCCATTGAGTTGGTGACATTGGAGTTTTTGGACCACTAACACTAGGAGACATTGGAGTTTTCGGTCCTCCAAGCGGACTCATCACTCCACCTCCCATATTAACCATACTGGGCTTCGGTGAAGGGGAACTTTTATTCGAGTGGGGCATCACCATTTGTTCTAATTGCTGTAGACTACTAGGTTGTTGATTTTGTTGCGGAGGGACATTAGAAATTTGAGGAGGAGGGGGAGGTTGCGTCATTGGACTTGGCTGTTGGGCCATTGATTGCTGCTGTTGTTGCGAGGATGAAACTGGAATAGTAGGGGTAGTAGCAGCAGGTGGTCTAGGCGAAGGAGTAGGCTGTCGTGGGGAAGGAGTCGGTTGTCTCGGCGAAAGTTGAGGGAGCTGGGCATAGCCTGGTCTATAACTGGCGTTCCCATTAGGCACAGAGGGGCTCGGACCTACCGGAGCTGTAGGTGCGCTAGTACCGTACGATCCACTGTACGCTGACATACTACTTGCTTGCGGAGCGCCCGACACTTGTGAACCTCCTGTAGGATAATACTGACCATATTGATTACCATAAGGTTGATGAGGTTGGGGAGCCGATGGCATTGAGTAAGGTTGCTGAGTATGATGAGATGCAGAGGGATATACACTCGAAGGGCCCGTCGCCGTAGGACCACTAGACATACGACTTAAACTTGAGGAGCTATGATGGTAATCAGGGTACTGATTAGAAGCGTTAGGATACATATTCTGAGTATATTGCGACTGCTGTTGACTTAATACGGAGGGGGTTTGGGGTCTCGTCATATATGGAATGTTGTGTTGCGATGCTTGTTGAGAGTTAACCGCCGCACTTGGTGTTTGTGGCGAAGCCTGAGGCTGTTGTTGAGAGAGGGAATTCTGTTGGGCAGGCATTCCCGGTTGTGGCGGCCTGGGGAGATTCGATGGATAAGCGTGAGGAGGTCTATACGTAGCAGCAGCGTTAGCGGGATAATGGTGAGGGAGGCTAGCTCCATAAGGTTGTTGTTCGTTCCAGCGTTGCAGTTGTTGTACATACATCGATTCTTGAGAAGGGGTCCTATACGCTCCGTACGGTTGTTGCTGCTGTTGTGGAGGTGGAGGAGCAGCAGGACTCACCATTCTAGACGCTGCGGAAGCGTGGGGTTGTGTAGGAGGGACACTGGGCCTTAACATACCCGCTTGGTTTTGAACGGCGGAATAGTCTTGATAATGAATACTGGGATTGGCCGCTGACTGGTGATAAGGAGGATAACCAGCCATTGGTCTCGAGGGTGCCCCTGGAGGAGCTGCACCATATGCCCCGAGTGTAGGCTGTGCTTGTTGTACTGTGGACGGATTGTATGCGCCATACTGGGACGTAAAGTCTGGATAGCCCCCCGGGGTGAGTTTCGACGTCGCAGGGGTCATACCTTGACCCATGGGGGCATACTGCGACGCCTGGTTATTGAATCCTTGCATCATGGTGTCTGCGGCGGTAGGACGTGAGGGCTGTGGCTGTTGTTGACCTGCAGCAGCACCGAAAGCGTCCGTACTCCCTAAGCCCACCAAACCATCTAACATTCCACTTGCCAGCTCATCTCCGAACACGTCGTAGTTTTCCATTCCAGTCCAGGAAAACTAACTTGCCTCATTCATTTTTTCCCAATGTTTTCTTCGATACTTTTTAAACTTTAAAGAAATGGCAGGCTTTCTGTCCAGACTTATTTTATTATGGTAGAGCTTGAAGTTCCAAACATTGTAACAGAACGAGTATCGTTTTCAATAGCACGTTTTCCGACTAGTTTCTCATCAGCTTCCTGTCAAAAACCAAACCAACATTGCATACTTTTAGCTCACAGGTGGCCTTCTCTCATGCCCTCTCCCAATCTCAATATTTCAATAATGCATCCAATTATGAAAAGTTACTGTGACCCAAACACATTTTATTAGCCTAATTTTATGATATCCAGAAACAATTTTTCCATTAAGGATTACAATATTATTGGTGCTATTACTTTTGCTAATAATGCCGAAGACAGGTGCACGAGAACTTTTATGACATTCTTTTCCCCTATGAAATCATCTCATACAGATTCACTTCTCCCAGTTTTTTATGGACGAAGACAAGAAGAACAAAAAGTCTTTTTGTGAGAATCTTAAGCCGAAGACAGTGCAATTATTATAAAAGACGCTATTCTTGGAATTTTTAGTAAAGTAAAATGTCTCCCCTTCTTTGTTTTTGCAGACAAAAATAAAAGGTAAGCCAAATTTTTTCGCCAAAATGGAAGCACAGGTATTGGACCAAAAACAATAAAAAAAGAGGTGGTTACAAACATAATCGTTCTTCGTATTAGCGGAGAACTGCAAAAAGGGATTTTTCATGATTTCTACTAGGGAAATGCATGTAATTTTATTTTTCTGTGTAGTGAAATACATAATTACACACCAAAGTTAACTCTTAAAAATCACACACTCTCTCTCTAGACAAATATCTCCGTGTTTCCACATCTCATATGCTCCATCTTAAAATATCCAGTCCGTCGAGACATCGTCACATTACATCAGTGTGTTGTACAATCCTCGGCTTCATTTTTTGGACTTTTGGTGGCGAAGATCCTTGTAAATCCCAAGGGGAAAAGCCATACGCTTATGGTGTATTTGAAACATAAACGACATGACCTTCCCCCTAGGGAAATACAAATGGTAGAAATCTCAGACGACATATTTGTTTAAACTTTGGTTCAGCGTGCACGTCAAAAATGCTTCCGATGCTTAAGACACCTCCAAGCGGCAGTTGGACTAGAAGCCATAAGAGATTCTCTTATGCACAGAGAGAAAAAAAATGGAGAAAGTGTGTGTGAGTGTGTCTTTCAGTGTGCATGTATCAAAACTAGTGTCTACTTGGTATGTTGTCCACCATCGAAATCCAAATCAGAACTGAACTCACTTGAAACATTTTCTACCTCTGTCGTTGCGGCTCATGAACTTGAAAATATAAACTATATTTTACTGGACAAAAAATTCCAAGCCATTGCCCACACCTACTACTGCCTATTATTACCCACCTGTGCATAACAATGTACCATTTAACCAGAATATATATATTTTTTTTGATAATGCCGAGCCCTATATTAACCATGTACAATACCATCAAAAAACTTTTCATACCTGTCGAGAAAGGCTTCAACAATGATGGCGGTTTTGCAATGTTGCAGAACAGGTTTTTTCTCTCTCTCCTCCTGACATTATGCGTCTATGAAAAATTGAAATTGCAATAAGGTTCATTCTTTTTTCTCCCCATCTCTCGCTCTCTCTCTCTTTCTCTATTTTTTTGCTCCAAATAACTTATGTAGCCAAATAATATTTGACGGTTTAAAAAAATCACGAATTCTCCATCGAAAGAGCAACCAGCGGCATTGTAAATGTTAAATTCCTTCTCCTATCCTCGATTTTCAGAAAAGATAATGCCCCCCAAAATTCCAGTACTCCTTTTTTATATTCTTCGAGAATGATTTTGGTTAGAAGAAAACTTTGCATGACAAGAAAAACAAATACTTTTGCACTAAATACCTACCTAAAATCAAAACCTACGCAGAACCGATTGTAAACCCTATTGTAATATGAGCCACCACCACCGTATCTCATCTCAAACACATCACACCGGCACGGCATCCATCTTGAAATTTGGAATTATTTTCTCCTCTCCTTTCTCACGAGCTCATGTTCAGTATTGCCATTATATCACATTATCAAAAATTGGGAGAGGGCAACGAAAACCCAAAGCAAGAATCATTAAAATCTTCTTCTTCAGACCCATTTTTTCTGCTGGATAAATCAACAAAATAACCAATCCAGGATACCATCCGCATTATGCAATCCCTTCATTTTCATTAGCTTTTTTTCTCTCTCTCATACACAGACAGAGCATACGCCAAAATAAATGCCTGAGGGAAGAGGGGGTGACATGACAGTGTTATACATGCAGTCATGAAAATGCACAAACACACAGGCATATATTTCATCAACCCCAACGATTTTTTTTCTATCCAGAAGAGAGAATTCATAAAATAGAGAAAAAAGTGGAAAACCAAAAAAGACTCAGAATGAGAGAGAGAGAGAGAGAGACAACTTAAATCCACGGCACAAGAGCAGTTGAGCGAATGAACAAGGAGCAGAAGCTCGCAAAGAGCTTTACAGAGACAAGAAGAGAGTGAGCAAGAGAGGAGAGGCGATGTAATGAATGTATGTACCAAATGGCAATACTAAAAAATAGTTAGAAACGGGTAAAGACTTTTTCCACATAAGACTAAAGTATATAACTAGAGAAAAAAGCTTTTCTTTCTTTTTTTTACAAGGCAAAAGAACATTGTTCATGCTTATATCCATTCGATTCGTAAAAACCAAAGTGAACTCAAGTGCAAGCAACGCGAGAAGTTTGGAATGAGCCAGAGTTGTGTCGGTCGGTCGACACAAGTTTCGTTTACGTTTCGTACCGTACGAACGAAAGAGTGGCGATGATGATCATGATACATATATTGGCTCCCTGTAAGAACACTGCTACCCTTACATATTCCTCGTACTTGTAAATTGTATGTTTCACTTCTAGCGTTAGCTCTCTAGAGGATTTTTTTACTCATCATCGTCATCATCATGATCAGGAGGACGATGATCATCACAGTAAAATGTAGAGCTGGCATGCCATGGCACAGACACATAATCAGGGTAAAAAAATCCATCCAACTTGAACCAAGTGGAGCGAAAGTCGTAGTCATATAATATTATTATGCATATACAATAAGACCATTATTATCATGATAAAATTTATCCTATAAAAATTTGTATGTATGTACCATTTTCAAAGGTATTAGTTTGCTTTGGAGTTTGGAGAGAGTACATTTTTCAATAGTTTCAGTTTTTCATACAAATTTTTTTGAACGAAAAGCAAAAAAAAAGGCTTCTCCACTCTCTCACTCAAGCTTTACTACACACGCACACGAAAAAGCTCTAGACAAACTCTAACTCTAGCCAAAAAAGAAGGGTGGTTTGGTTTGCCTGATTCTTTTTTTTCAACTGAAAGAATAGAGACTCTTGAGCAGCTTTACGATACATTACATACGCTTCCCGTCTATTGAATGATACGGTGTTATGGTGGTGGTGGAGTTTAGAGAGGAGGTAAATTTTCTATTCTATTTTACTTTTTTTTTACTTCTCAGTTCGTCATGCCAAAATACCAAGAAGGGAAAAAATGAAAAAAACGGAGAGGAACAACCGGGTTCACTTCTCAATGTATGGAATGAAAATCGAGAATCGAATCGACGAAACGAGAAGCTCCATGTCAAAAAGCTCTCTATAAGGCAGGTTGATTCAGTCTGTTATTTTACGTGATAAAAATTTTGTATAATTTTCTCTCGCTCTTACACAGAAAAGGAAAAAAAATTATCGGTATAAGGATTTTTTTCAACATGTAAAGTGCAATATGTTTACAATGTATGAAAATGGCTGAGCTGAACAACTTTAAAAAAAACGGGAGAATACTGCCTGACAATGAGAGAGGAATAGGAAATTTACAAGAAACTACTTACATTTTCAAGTACTAACTACTAAAACTATAAGTTTCATTGCTCGCAAGAGTTAATAGCTTTTATTCACCTACCACACAGACAGGAGACAAAAAAGGGAGAGAGAAACTAAATACAAGAACAATGCTATGTATTACTTCAACTATTACAAGAAGGTAGTGTAGTATTCATGTATACTTCATATTTCATGTTTGTCCATTCTTCATTTATCACAGAGGGTAATCTGAAAATCCCTTTTATGCGTAGGTAGTAGGTAGATGAGACAACGAAAACTCTCTAAATTTTACTTTGAATGAATTTATCATTCATCCTTAACATAAGTTAGTTTTAGCACTGTGATAATAATGACAATGCGTACTGGTTAAATATTGCACAAGTAAATTGTTTAAAGCTTAAGTGTTATGCAATCTGGATACATAAATATTTATACTGAATATCGGGCGCGTGAGCTAGAGCTATGTTAAAGAAATTAGTTAACTATGGTTTTGTATGACTTTATGAGTAACTTTCTGAAGGCTTTTTAGTGTTTTGTCACCACCACGGAGGGAGATGATCATGACGAGCTGTCAAAGCTTACACTTGTATCAACATTGGGGTTAAGTGACACATTGAGAAACGCCAAGTTTTCAACATGATGTGAAAAAAGTAAAAATTGCAACATCCTTAAAGCATTTAGAGTACGTAGTAGAAGCAGTCTACAAGAAAAATACTAAATCGTGGAGACGTGGAGCACCTGCAGATTAGCAATTAGCGTTTTATATAATTACATGACCACCAGCACCCACGTCGGAAATACTAAAGGAGAGAGCGGAAAGGGAACAAACATGCTAATGAACCTTTTAAAAAAGACGCCCTTACTTGGAAGAAGCTACTAATTATCTAAAACTAGACAAAGAAATAGTAAATCTACCGCCTGCAAAAGTCCAAAGCTAAAAATAACATTTTAGCAAACGCAATTCAAAGATTTTTACCCACTTGAAACATAATACTTTTTAGTATTAATCCAGTATCATAATAGAATCAATGTGTGTGATTCAGAAACAGACAGATACAAGCAATACAACCAGCACTTGGATAGATAAATAATCATGTTGAGACATTCGTAACATATTTTTTATAATCCTTATCTAATAACTGACTGAACTGTCTGCCCGATAACCCCACCAAACACAGAACATTATACTCATACTGGTTTCATTTGGTAATGAAGTTGAGCAAATCATTGGTATTGGTATATGTACGTAGTAGCAGACGTGTGCTCTCAACATCTTGACTAAACCAACAACATTTCTATGTCACAGGTCGTTCCATGAAATAAACTGCAACTGGAACAGGAATCTCTAGATATTCGCGAGTACGAAGCATAGGCAAAAGCAAGAGCTTTCACTTTTGCAAACTGTCTCTCACAATGAAAAAAATTGCCAAAAAAATATACACGCCTACCTTACATACTTAATCCTACAAAATGTTTAAGAACAAGGGTAAAGATTGTACCTAAAAAATCTAATGTACATAATCAAAGCATCCTTCACTGGATTTGCATACCTTATAACAAGACTCACTCCAACAAAAAAGTTTAAGAGCCTCAGGTTGCTTCAAGCAAGTAATCAATATTTATTTAAATAAAACATGATATGATCTTCCTATGCATTTTTGCCGGTACTAATGACTTCATGACTTAACTTGATCCAGTCATGGATTCACATTCGCGAGCGAATTTCCACTTTTACCTACTCGTCGTAAATGCCGGTAACAATGAGCAAATTAAGAACGAGTATAGAACAAAAAAAGGATTGAATTCCGAAGCCTGAATACAAGTATGATCTACCTAAAGTTACTCATTCTTGAAAAAAAGTCCTCTGGATTTTTAAGTCCTTTCGACCATCCTGTAATTTTCCGCACAAGGCTCTAATATGGAGAGAGGAAAGATGCCAAGGAATACTTTACCTTTTGTGGTAGACAATAGGCATTAAAATTCTCCAGTCTAACCACTGTACTTTAGTACGTGGTTTTTAGGTAGTTGTGGTAGTTTCACTACTTGAAGAAAAATGTCTGATGCAATATGCACTTCATGAAAATGACAAAAAGCCTCTAGGTACTTCAAGGAATTTGTCTATGTAATTTCGTAACATTTAATGACACTAATGAGATGCTTAGACTCAAGACAGAGTATCACATTTTAATGAATTTAAAGATGAATGCATGCCATGGCATACTTTATACAGTATATAGTGTTGTTCTCTTAGTATGTCATAAAAATTTTTGCATGTGTATATGAACCATTAAAATGTTTAATACCGCAATTAAATCATATGCAATGACATACTATACCATATGAAGCACAACGTAAATGCAGCCAAAAACATGCGTTTACCCTACACGTCTCATCGAAAACCAACACTCTTATTAATCCAAAGTTATAATTACTAATTCCTGTTCATCGGCTTACCTGAAAAGTATCCGTCGATTCGATTCCTACAAGTAAATATTTTCCGATTTTATAAGTCACGCTAAACTGAAGATGTAGACGACGCACGTTTATGCACATGTTACGAAAAATTTGAAGCACACAGTTAGAAAATTTTTTTACTCATTTTCTACTCCATAATGCCACTACTTTTCCGCTCTTCCTTAAATTCATGATGAAAACGTGTTAAGTACAAAATATTTCTACTGCGTTGAACTTTAAGTTTCATTAAGGAAATTTGTTACTATACAAGTATACAATATAAAAATGAAACTTTGTAGTTGAAGCGCAGAAGTGAGAAGAGTTGTGTGTGGAACAGCTCAGCTCAGAAGCATCATTAATCAGTCCAGTCCATCATCAAGGAATTTTAGCGACTGAGAAATAAGCATAACTTCCCATCACCTAATAAAAGATGAATGTCATTTTAGTTTTTTTTTTCTCTCGAGTTCTTGCTCTCGCTCACACAAGTAGTAAAGGAGCCACTAAAAGTGATCTTCTCTCTGAGAAAAAAGCATCCACATCTACATACCACCAGCACGGCGACTTCCTTCGTCGCTTGAGTCGTCCTCTACTTCAAATTTTTTTTTCAGTGTATGAGAGTGTGTGTTTCTTCAGCAAGGTAACAAGAAGAACAAGTCCGTTTCTTCTTCTGCTCCTGGCTTTTTTGGCAGAGCTCGCCTTCTTCCCGTAAAATGAATTTCGTAAGAAATGGATGCAGCAAAAGTAGTTTCTCCTCTAGTGGTGGCAGCAGTTCTTCTAGCACCAGAAACCAGCAGCACAGGCTCATCCTTTCCCATGATGACTGTACCGATGAGGGAGATGCACGAAATGATGATGCTGCTCCTTCTTCTGATGAGACATTATTTTATCGATTCCCCTTTTTCAAGTCACTACTCCATCCACCAATTCTCCTGCTCGCCAACATACACACACATTTCTTTCTTTTTTTCACAACACACAAAAACGAAAACCGAACCAAAAAAGCGAAGGATGCTTTAATAGTTTTTCATAGTTATAATAGCAAAGCTTTTTAGAAGCTTCTGCTTTGCTTGTGGCTTCTCCTGCACAATAAAAACTTGCCTTCTAAAACACAGCCTTATTTCTCTTCCCGTCGTCGTCTTCGGCTGAGTAAAAATGTACTGTGTGTGAGTGCTCCTACTTTCATTCCCGTTTTTAGGTATATTCCTTTTCCGAGAGTTGATGGTGAGGAGGACTAAACGAACCAACCAGTATGGCTACAGCAGCGGTACTTGCTTCGTTCCTTTTAGCCTGTAGCCACAAGATATATAAGTAATTTTTTACTATCTGATTTAACGGTGTGAATTTCGAAAAATATTATTATGTATTTACAAAGTCACACTCACACAAGTGGAATAAAAATTGACGATTTAGTATCACTGCCACGGTCTACAATACATAATTACAATGACCGACCGATGATTTAAAAAAAAAAATGTTCAAGTTGTTTCCTTCTCGCGCGATAATTATTTTTTAGATCCTTCACAATATGAGATGATTATGTCGTGCTCTGTCTTCTAAAGTTTGATATTTTCCTATAAATAATTCTCCGAACTGTAATGCTGAGCAGCGTGTGACCCCAAAGTCTCTCCTTTTAGGGCACTGAAAATTATATCAAAAATAAAAAACGTTAGCGAGGACGATGACAAGACAGACAGGAGTTGACACGAACGGAGAAGGAACAACACTAGGCACTATTAGTCTCTTACTCGCTACCTTTACAATGCAATAATATATTCTCTGTATAGAATAATCTGTTAAAGCACTGATTATCCTTACGTCCTTATATTTGTGTACTGGTTTACCCTATGTTCTTCTATGTAAGTTCTCTCTCTCTCTCTGCCTCTGCCTGGTGCTTCACTCGCTCGCTACACGGAAAGAAGCGAAGATATATTTTGTAGCTCAGTGACAATGACCACCCAAAAACTTTATAATACAATCCGTTGTTGGTTCACTCGTTCGTTCCTGCATCCTACTTCTCTCACAGAAATAATAAAAGTTTAAACATTATATGACCCTCCAACAAAACATTAAACAAGATATATAAGCTCATATATCTTTATATAATTATATATGGTTAGCTACTAAGGAAAGAAAGGATAAAATGTTAAAAGAATTAGATAGAGCTGTGTCGGTTCCCCTTGCCTTTTCTCTCCGAGTGGACTGTTCCCAGGCAAAGTAAAGCATCTAGAAGTCTATGAGAACGAAGCGAGTTCTTTTATAATTCTTCCATACAAAACAATGTTGTTGGGTATTCGCACAGAAAGCCAATTGCCTTCCTCTTCTGTTCTTTTCACAAATGCGATCAATAACATTAGGGGTAAGGTATCTGCACCAAAATTATTTACAAATAATTATTATCCGTCCAAACATGTTTGTTAAAATTAATGTAGATTAAATTATATGCTCTTAGTAGGAACTTACTTTACGTAAACGTCCAAATCCTATCGGGACAAGTCGAGGTAATTAAACCCTTTCTACTACACGCTCGTAACATGGAAAATGAACGTACCATGGAGGGGAAATGGTAATAGTGTTCCCCTGTGACGGCTGTCAAAAAGCCAAACTGCAATGTAACGTTCGCTACCATTGGACCAAAAATTTCTGACTTAGGTTCAATGACAGACAAGGGCGACACCCCATCCACTAAATTGCACTGATACATTACGACTCAACCACTAACCAGCCAACTGTAATTACTCCCGCGAAGGGTTAAGACGCAAAGTTTTTCTTCCCCGGGCACATGTACACTGGGATGATGTAGACCAAACTCACGTTTTTAGATGATTAATATGTGATGTCAATGTTTACCCACACTTTGCCTTGACTTGCTAATCTGCAATTAAACAATAAACAATTTATTAAAACAAAGAAAATACACTCGAGCACAAATAATACGCAACTATAAAATGG
>JAANSQ010000274.1:0-28827 GCA_036850885.1 Lepidocyrtinus dapeste
GAAATATAAAACGGTGTAACTTCCAGTAGTCCCCTTACGTTGCATCAACGTTTTTTTATTCTGTAGACGAAGTCAGGAAGGTCTTGACACTCTTCACGCAAGAGCTTAAATAGCAGTTGTTTCATGTGGTTTTCATAGCCAAAGAACCTTCTCCGATTTATCCATACATGAAACCTAAGCTTTTAAATTATGCTCGTTGAAAAATTCATCTTATTTATTTTCAGTAGACTACTTTACTTGTTTCACCAGAGGGAAAACGGTTTTGATATGATGAAAGGTTTTCAAAAATAGGGAAGGTGTTCTGTCCCTGGAATAGAAATACTTTGTTAATCACAGACTTTGGTTGCAACCCAAAATGAGTACTACGAATAACCTTGGCCATGCGTTCTGCATATCTACCTCTTGGGCCTTTTCTCAGCCGTAGAATTTTCATTTTCCTTCTAATAAGCAAAGTGTATTTTGATGGCGAGTAAGAGTTTTCCCCTCGCATTTTTTAAGAGGAAAGCTAAACCGGATGCACTCGCAATCATCATTTCGTTTCATTTCTTCTTCTCGCGGGAGAAAACAGGAAATCTTGAAAGCCATATCTAAAGCTTTTACATTTTCCTTAGAGAAAATTTACGTTTTCTTTAGCCATATGCTACACAATGTGAGAAGGATAAATGATGGATAGGGAATGCATGCATGCATTTATTCTCTCCCTTTCGCTTCAAATTCAAGACATGTTAAGCCAATTCTTCTTGCTTAAGAATCGTTGTTCATTGCCTAAAAGAATAAATTACGCACGCACTTTTTTGTGAACTTGTTATCGTTAGAGACAAGGGATCAGTTAATAATTCTTAATGCGATTATTTTCTTATCTAGCTAATTCGTGTAATTTAATCTGTCTACTCTAAACCTTTGAAATAATATCTGGACACGTGCAAACTCTCGGAAAAGCTTGTTGTTATTTAGAACAGTAGCCTTGCATCCTAGAATACTAGGACCGTGTGTTTGTACGCATTTCGTAAAAAACAAACTCATTCTTACGCAAATGCATGCAGCAACTTTTCCTGTAAATGAATAATACATTAGGCGAGCGAGGAGGAAACGAAGATAAAGTGAAAACAAAATCTTCCATATCGTTCTCTGTCCAAGAACTTTCCCCATATTTCCCTAGATAGGTCCCCTAGATATTTCTTGGCATTGTCCTTATAGGTTTACTGCCCACATATATTTTAATGATGGTTGTGCATGTATGGATGACGTAAACTGTAGAGACAATAAAGGCAAATTACATGCATCGTGAATGATAGCCATTACCGTAGGAAAATATACCGTTTCGAATCTAAGGGAGAATAAATAAAAGTGTAACTGTTTTGAAAATTCCAGAAATAATACGTCTTGGTTTGTCTATCTTTTCATGGAGGTTTTACAACAAGTGGAAATGTAGACATTAAAAAAGTTTTTTGTTGCTCCTCTATAATTTAGGTTGCGTTTTCCCTTAAAGGCCGTTAAAAGTAACAGAGTTTATTCAAATGACGAGGGTTGTTATTGGAGGGGTGATGCAGGTGGTCTTTGCGGTGTAGAAAATACCAATTTTTTCCCTGCTAGAAGAGCTTTTGGAGGTACTAAGCGTTGTTAGTATACGCACCTCAAAATACAGGAAAAAAAGCTTTCAGGAAGATAAAAATCAGGATTAACAATAATAGGATTTGGAAAGTTGAATCTTGAGAACCTGACCAGGCGGAATGTGGAGAGACACGGAAAATAAATTGGGATTGCATATCCTACGGTGCAATAGTGTCCTATTGCATCAAGCAATAATCGTTTTCTGGAATGATACGTCACAAAAATACCATCATCTCCTGAAGAATGTGATTCAGTGCTTGAGCACGGTAAAGAATTTGTATCTTTTGTTGACTCCCTTGTCGCTTACTCATACACTATTTGTGTGAGAAGGGTCAGTTGTCAAAATTCATGAAGAAATGTCAAAAGTACAAGTACGAAAAAGCAGTTTCTATCGGGAGTAGGAAGTGTTTGACGCAAAAAGAGTGGTTTTGAGTTGGGCGGTTATAGGATGTTTCTTCTATTTATTATTGTAGAAGGTTATGAATCTCGTGTAATATCTGTTTTGGGGGGTATTAGTGGGTTGTTGGTGTTCACCTTTTTTAAAGAAAGTTCAATAACGAATACCGTTACATACGCTGTGAGCTTTTCATATGACAATATACTCATATCTTCTTTTGAACGAATTAAGGGAAAGGCCAAAGGCAGCAGGCAGTCTCGCTCCATCTCCTTTACACAATTGCTTGACAAGAATGAAGACCTTTACCATTCACATTTCTGTCCAACTCTCTTAAAATATTTTTTTACTTTGGTATAGAGAGGCAAAGCAGTGTATGCTTTTCAAAAAAATGAATGAGGCATGCATGGTATTATGACTATGGTATTTCATTAAGACGGCTTTTGCCAGTAATGCATCTTTTGACAAAATGTGCCCACATTCATATAATAAATTCCAAATATTATTGGTGAACCCAAGTGAACATCCAAAATGTAGGATTATTACCTAATGTAGGCATGCGTGTTCACCTTTTTTTGCCTTCAACATTTAACTTATTTTTCTTTACTACTTTTCAGGGGAAAATGGCAGAAATATAGTTGAATTAAGCCTCAAAGTGAAACGAACTTTCGACATTTTCTTGGAGAAAAAAAAATCTTACTATGTTTAACATTCAATTCATAACACAAACATTATCCTTAAAATGTAAATTCTATGTATTCGCAAGTAAAGTTCTATTACGTGGAAGAAAAGTCTAGTTCTTTATCCAACTTTGTCATTTTTCAGTTTCATCTAACTTCCTGCTAACTTTTTTTCGGTTTGAAATGAAGAATTTTTGTAGACTCTTTGTACCTTCGTGCTGTCGCTGTCATTATTTTTTTTCTGTATTCATTTTATCCATTGCTTCAACTTCTTTTTGTAGAATTAATCTTTTTTCTCCACGTTTTAAGCAAAGTGCCAAAGTTTTAAAGGCAGAAAGTAAGGAAGAATTCCTCTTGATGCGACAAAGCTTTGCTGTGAAGCGCTTTGGCTTTTCTGTAAACAAAAGTCTTTCAATTTACAAAAAGCTGAGAGTATGTTCATATCTCCTTCTTTTGTTCTATTGGGAGACTACTTTTTCTTTTAATTTTCCAAAAATTTACCCGTTTGGTATAGTAGAAGGACGCACGTCGTCTGTCTTTCTCCATTGTCTATCGGGATGTGTAACAGCAACAAGAAGCTAATAGCAAAATGTTGCACGTAAAACAATGAAAAAGTGACGACATAAAGTAAGCTCACTTTGTCCAACGAAACTTAACAAGGGAGTTTCAGGAAGCAAAGGAAAGTGTTGAAAGAAGGGATGAGTCTGACTCAGATGATAATGCGAGTGTGCTCCAGCTTTTGGAGTAAATTTTTACTTGTGCTTCTCATCATGAAAAAATATTCGTTCCGGGAACCTGAAACAGAGAGTTTTAGATTTTTTAGGAGTAAATGCAAGCATATAAGAATAAAAAATCGATCGAATAGTTTAGGCCTTTTACTAGTTGATGTTGTAATATTATGCAATACACACAAACAAAGTAAAAGTTAGTAAAGGGGCTAAAGTTTTTTTTCCGTAATGGTAAAAGAAGTAGTAACAAGGCAGAGTCGTGCGAAAGCTCACAAAGTAAACAATACGTATTCCTCGACCTGTGCCTTTTCTCACCCGAATAGGAGGCAAGTAGTAGTAGCAAACCAATCAATGAAAAATTTTTTACGTAGCTATATTTTACTAGGAAAACTGGGAAATTCCTTTAGCAAAAAGAGATTCTAGAAGAAACACGTTGTCTATCAATCTCACCAGTTTTTGAGTATCTTCTAGTAAAAAATAGGGAAAAGCAGATGCGTATTCATCATCATCACTTCGCCAGAAGCCATTCTTTCTCTCGATCTTCATGTTGCGTTGCAGTTTTAGACTTGTGTGATTCACTCTACGCTTTCATAGCCTGATTGGAGAATAAAAAGATGAAGAAAGTAACATTTTTTAGAACTACTCACGAGCATCCTCTTTCCCTTGTAAGATTAGGAATTTTCTTCCAGTCTATTGCAATGTTTATCGGGAACTTCACCGTAGAAAATTCTCATGATACAAAGCTTTAAGTTCTTGGGTCTCTGGATGGAGTAAAGTGAGGACGAAGAGCAAGCTTTTCTCTAGCGTTAGTACCAACTCAACTTATGCAAGATTTTGGTATGAAAACGGAAGGTTTTTTAAGTCACATGAGCAGTCTTGCTCGACTCGTTGTAGAGTACGCATCGTATTTTTCGTGGGGTTCATACCTACTCAAAGCTCTCTTGACTAGACGACGTGTTGGCGTAGACTAGTCTAGTCGATGTCGTTTACATCTCGAAAATTCCTTTGATTTTTCTCATGCTCGGGTAACAAACTAATACCTTGTTCTGCTGAACTGTAGGGTGTATTGACAGTGGAGAGAAAAAGACAACAGAAAAGAGAAATCCGGTCTCTTTTCTGGAAATATTCTCAAGACAGAAAGAAACGGAAGTTGCAGGAATCATAAACAGTTTTTAGTACATTTTTTCTTCTCTGTTGCTTCATATCCCATTCATTTCTTGCCCTGCTATCTGAGAGAATTCATTTGTATTTTTTCAAAGGAAAATGTTAACATAGTAAAATATAAACATTATTTTACGTGCGTGAATCTTCATCAACGTTTTTTGGTGTGAGAGTGCGTGTAAATTTACTGTTCCATATTTGTTCAATGTTTGCAAGAAAGCAAATCCTTGCGTGACTTATTACACCACAGGAGCATATATATCATTTTGGAATCTTGATTCTGGATTTTGTTATTCGTACATTTTTTCTTATGAGAAAGGATGATAACAGTTGAGCCGGCGGAAAACAGTAGTTCTTTCAGAAGGATGATGATGATGGTGTTACTTTCCGTGTAATAAAGTGTAAGGTCTAAGCCAGTAGCTCAGAACATATTATACTCTTTCATGGAGAAAAACACGAAAAGTGAATGAAATACTTTCTGGAAATAATTTCACAGCGCGAGGAACAAGAACTACACATAGGGTGGGTACACACAAAACTTTTTTATGTTTTAAATAAAAACCTAGAGATGAAATAAAAATGTGAATGAAGAAAAAGCACAATAAGCCTTTTGCTACTTTAATGAAAAAGCTGTGTGCGGTGTAATGTAGCTATTTACGTATGAGATTTTGTGCATGTCATAGAAAATAAATATTTTCATCCTTGGATCCAGAAGGCATTGATTTCTGCATTTTTTTCTGGGATGATGAACAGGACCATATCATCATCCGTCGGTAAACACAAACGCTTTCTTGAATACAATCCCTTCTAGTCTTCTGCGTTTTTTTATATTGGCCTACTGGGATGAATATACGTGTACCGTTACATTGAGATTATTTTTTTGTGATACAATCGTTTTCCATTTCCGCTACAATTTCATCTGCCTCCATTTTTGTGGCCTTTTCATGTATAGGTTGCTAAACGGTGAAAAATTTGTTTGTCTTATTTGATTTCTCTACTGTCGAACGTATAGGAAAGCAGAAGTCTCAGGGAATGCACTTAAGTTACACATTGCCCATGTATGATTCTGCGGCTTTGGCTATTACTCAATATTTTCCCACATTTTATGCTATTATTTACAGAGTTGAATGCTAGGAAAACAGAATATTCCTAAGAATACGTATAACTGTAACGGGAAAAGTAGTGAGAAACGCTCTAATATTTATTTTCGGGACAAGGAAAGAGAATAAAAAAAGACGAAATTGAAGTAGAGGAAAGACAAAGTGAAAAGCTCTTTGGGATTTATTTTTGCTATTGTTTTCTATTTTCCACTTTGGATTTTTTTTTCAACAGGAAAAAATCGGCTTTTTGTACTCAAGGAAAACAAGTCATAGTAGACATAGTTATCATCCAGTCCACTAAAACGCTGGGGGCTTGACTGCTTAGAGTGGACTGGATTGGAGTGTGCTTTTTGCCTAAACATTTGCGGGCAGACTTATACTTCACCTTATCCTTCCTCCACATTTTATTCTTCTATATTATTAATGGAGTCCTTGAGGCAGGCTACGAAGAAAACATTTCTTCTTTTGGAGTGCTCTCTAGCTAAGCAAGGGGCAGTTTGAGTTTGAAGTTTCAACCTAAAATTCTAAAGTCGGTTCATCTCAGTGGCTTTAGGAAGGCAAGGAAAACAAAAGTCGAAATTGTTTGTGGTACAAAAGCTCGTGAAAGAATAAGATGCCTTGTATTTACTGACTGGAGGATTGTTCAAAGTCTGGATTTTTGCTTAACGATCTGTATGCGCTGTGAACGATAATGGCTTTGTATTGCCAATGACCATAAACATTATCATGAGCTAACTTACTCAATGTGAGTCATGTCTCGAGTTGTTTTCATCTTATCTGGGCTTCATAAAAATAAAAAATAATAGCCATTCATACCATGAGGCACCAGAAACACGTTTTACACTTTCGATATTTTCTTCAAATAGAGATGCATAGATACATTTTTTTAACAAGATCCATTATATCGGATGCTGGAAGACGGTACGATTTTCCAGTTTTGTTCATTGCAATAGCAAGAAAAGGGTCTTATGATACGCGAACCTACTATAATGATATGATTTCTTGTTTGCCTTCGGTAAAAATGTTATGACATGGAAGTAGATTGTAAGGGCGCCTGTTTACTTTCAGGAGGGTTCTCGTTCTCGGTAATCATTTTAAGTTTACGTAAGTTTCTATAAGCTTTCTTTGCTTTTTACACTTTCTCATGTAATGGACTTGATGTTTTGAAGCGAAATAGTCGCCAATCAAAATAATGGCACACTTTTTTCAAGGACGCAGAATGTCATTTTATCACATTTTCTGGTAAAAATGCTTTGGGCTTATGAGACCGATAAAAGAAATAATGTTGAAAACGAGCGATGACAGCTCGTAATGCTTTCGGCTTGTAGATATTGATCCGAACTAACCGGTACCTAAAGTCTGTTTATAAAGCGATGTACCTGCTTTATACGATTTCTTCAAAAGTTCTATTATTAACTAAATATTGATATAGAATATTTGTGGACATAGGAAATTAATAAGAGCATTCGGAAACCTTCTATGCAAACACATGCGTAACTGAGAGTGTCGTTAGGCAGAAGGTTTCCTCGAAACGTCCATTTTTCAACGTGAATATGTGTTAACTAATGAGAGAGAGAGAATTTCCGCTTGAGAGAGAGAGTTTCTCAGAATCTAGAAGACGAGTTTAGAATAGAGCAAAGCCAAAGATCATCTATTCAAGTTTGAATGATATGTCGATACAAATGAACTTACAACCTTTAAGCTTCTTTGTGTATAGCCCTTGGGCTGTAGGTAAATTCAAATGTATCTCACCCAAAGTTAAACTCATTGACCCTTTTTGCTTCTTGAGCTCTAGAAAGTCAGCATCTGTCAGAGAAGTGAAACTGGATGACAAACTTTAATTGGCTCCATTTCCTCTGACAAAGATTAACTTATTTTGTTAGAAAGTTCCCAGAGAAAGGGGAAAAAAATCTCGTATGGATTTATCTATTCATCCAGTTCCAGACTAGTATGAAAATGACTTGTTTAGTAGAGACCACGACTCTCGCTGTACCCCACTTTCACAAAAGGGTTAACTTAAGTATCTTATTAAAGTTTACAAACTTTTCATGATCCAAATCAACTCTACATCAATGCTACGAACTAAATAATTAGAAAACATATATATTGTTAACAAATAAACTAATAGTAGCTCCGTTGCCTATTCGTACGCTTGTACCTATGTAAATGATGGTATATGGACTCTTAAAATATCTCCAAGAAAATGAGAAGTAGTTTTGACAAAAAGGCAAATATTTTTGACAGGTTATTTAACCAACTGGAAAATATATGACTGGGTCAGTAAGTTTTCGCGTAGGCGTACCAAGTCTGGAATTTGCGACGTAGATGATGAGAGAAAATATTGAAACTAATGAAATGAGCTAGTTTCCGAGAGCTTTCAGTCCCAAGGTTTCTAATCCGTTCGTAGGACGGAGAACAAATTAAAAATTTTCAATTAAATCTGATGAATGGGAGCCTTTCCCAGTAAAGCTTTGGCTACATGTGGCTATGAAATGGTCTGTATTGGTATTTTTTTATATGTTTGCTTCTCATCTATTACAGGTACTATGAATTTCTTTCATTTTGCAGACGTGCTTTGATCAGCTATGATCAGTAAGTATAATGGCCACGCGTAGCTTTTAGTTTACGATACAAAACAATCTCAAGGATTTTAGGTTTCATGGACAATTTTATAATATATGGAAGACTAACATATGGAGCAAGTTTTGATAGCTATCTTTCTGGATGCTGAGGTGTACCATACTGGCCGTCCCAAATACACAATTCATTTCGCTAATTGAAATTTTCTGGGCCAGAGCCGTACAAATAAAAATACTCATGTTCAAAACCATTTTTGCAGGCTTGACCGTTTTAACTTTCTAAAAGGCGAAACCTTTTTTCATTAATATACTAGATTAGGCGCTCTTAGTTCGGTTTGACTTTAATGTCAGTCCTTGAAGGAGATTGCCATGTATTTATGTATTTAAAGCAAAAGTATATACTTTATGAATCTTTAAAGCTTTTTTAATATTAAAGATACTCCTTTAAATGAAATGTTTGAAAAAAATGAAAGCTTAGCTCGTAGATAACTCTACAATTTACTTTTGTATCGGTCTAGTCAGCCTATAAAATTTTAATATATCCGGTGAACAGCTCAAAAAAATGATATACAAAGAAAATGTATGCTTGGCAATCATCATGTCTCAAACTTAATTTAAAGGCTTAAGTGACCCTATTGTTCTCTTTCTATTCGCAAAGCTCAAAATATTAAAATAAATACTTTAGCATATAATGCTGCCCAATCACTTCAAAGAGCTTCATGAAAACAAGTCAGCGTTTTACTATAACTCACGCTGTATTTTATTTATGTCTGAGAGATTATTTATTATTTATTTTATTTATGACAGCCGTAGAAGAATGTGTTTCATTACTTTTAATAATGAATCTTTTTGTGTATGGACTGATTGTATCAGAATGATGAAGTTTCATTTTCATTATAACTCTATTATTGCTGTTATTATTGCAGTCAGAAGGGAAAATGCGCTATTAAAAATTTATTCCACATGAGAACCAAGCTTTGGCTTCAAAACAGCTTAAAATTATGCTACGCAGAGTAGAGCTCAAGCTTAATCTATGGTAACAGGATTTTTTTAAACGATCTTCTTTGGCTAAGCCTATGAGTACTAGCATTGTTAGGGGAAAAGATTAAACCTTCTTTAAAATCAGTAGTTAACTGGCTAATAAACTTGTACAGTAGAAATATCAGTGATAACTTGATACAAGATTTTGTATTTCATGCAACATTACGTTGACATACCCATTGTTCGTTAGTGGAGAATGATCCCCTTTGGCCATATTTAGCGAAATGATCAAGAGATATTTGTACACAGCATCTCTGATTCTATTTTTAAAATAAATGAGCTCCATGTGAGATTAATCTATCCAGAAGGGACTTTTCATGAGACTAATGAATTTCACCTACATTCGCCATTCGTGCCCTCTTCCATAATTTTTCTCGGTCTAACAATATAGGCACTGATTGCGCGCACTTAGCTCTCAACTGTATCTAGATCTAGGCACCAAAACACATTTTTTTAAAAAGCAATCAGAGTCATGCAACGCCCCAGTAGTAGTTCTGGCTCACTTGCTACTTTATTTTTTTTTCGCTTACACGCAACGAACCAGTGTTTCCCTGTTTTTTTATAGATGAACCATGAGCTTTCATGCAGATTAGGATGAGATGAGAACCGTTGAGTCGTGGGAATCGACCAAATAATGTCGAACATGCATAAAATATAGATAGAGGATATAGTACGAAGACTTTAAGACATCATCCACACATGCAGTAGCATGTTGAGGCTACATAATGCCTTGTAGGTAATAAATATTGAGATAGCCATCAGAACCACAATTTTACAAGAGACTCATCAAATCAGCAGCAAACAAAGCTTAAGACCAGCACAGGGAGATAGAATCTGTTGAAAAATATAGAGATTACCAGTTTATTCCTATTTAATTCTGGGTATATAGCAGAAGTTTCCCTTTGATAGTCTTTCATTTTATTATTTTCTACAAAAAGGGCAATGACGAGGTAAATAAAGGATGATGGTTAAGCAGGCAGGCATCATCAGTCCAGCGTTACATTCATGCTTTGTTTACTACATCGCTTCAACTGGCCCACTGGCAGCGAATAAATAATGCAAAATATTTCATAATCCTCTTCTTTTGTCCAACGCTTAATTCCGCTTGAATGCTTTACGCTGCTCAAACAACCCATTTCACATCGTTAAATATGCTTTGTTCACTGTACCATTCTGCGTGCATATACAAATTGTCCGATGAAGACAAGCCTCTAGCCAGAAATAATGATATGTAGGCTCACTTTCGGAGTAGATGATTGACCTGAATTGAGTTTGAGATGATGAATATATTGAACCAAATTGGCGAAAAATTTATTACCGAGTTATGCCTCCTTCTGTTTCGTAGACTGAGTCACAAGGTTCATTCTCATTTTTATTAAGAGAAAAAAAGACAAACTGGCAAACAAAAGGACACTTTCCGCTACATCAAACAAGCATTCAAATCCTTTCAACGCGAAATGAAGAAAAAAACAAGCAACGCGAGAAGAGATTTATTGCGCGCGATTTACAAAATGCCCTATTTATATTATGATATGGGAAATTCATCAAAATATGGACTCATTTTCAGTGGCACAAGCATAGGTTTGGTCGAAAATGATATAGTTTTACAAATAACTATAACACTACGGTCAGGGTGGCAATGGTGGTAGTAAAAAACATAAACTACACCTTTTATTATAATAGTGGAAACAAGAATGATGAAGCGTTTTGTTCCATGTTTACTGTACGGTAAATAATCGCTTTATGTATTTGGTTAGACTTTGAGTTGAATTGCGTGCTACGCCATCATTATATCCCCGTAAGTAGTGAAATTATATATCACTTTTCTGCCGTATAAAGAATGCCGTTAACATAGAAAATTACTTTTTTTACTCTCTCTCACTCTCTTTCGTCTATCCGCTCAAGCCACCAGCTACAGATTTGGAGTGAATGAGTAAAAAAAGTAGGATACAATTCGAGCAATGTATTTTTATCCAATTCAATTCACTTGTATATTTTTTGCCGAAATAACCCATTTTGTCGTTGTCAGTTGTTTTTAACTTTCTTGCTGGGGCAGCAGGAGAGTGTAAAAACATATTTGTACAGCGAAGGAAAGACTAGCAGCGTGTTTTTTTCTGGCGAATGTTCTGAAAAGCACTAGATTCCGAGTCGGGATTCAACTATTTCAACTCACAAGGTTTACAAGAGGAATCAAAAATCCTTCAGTAACTACTACGTAGTGACGTTACTGCAAATTATGAATCCCTGTAGAGAAATAAGGTAGATGGGAAGGAAGGAAGGCTCGTTATAAATTTATTATTATTTGAAGGCATATGCCGGAGGTACTTGTCAAAAGCTGTTTTCTACGTTGTTCCTTCTCTCTCTCTTGAATTCTTTTCGAACACACTTACACACACACACATGTAATAATGCAAAAAATGTTCTCATGTCCGCTCGATGAAGCTGGTGAATGTTTCGAAACGAAACAACATTTTCTCATTATCCCCATGAATGAAATATCCCATTGGAAAAAAATCGCAGTACTTGCTCAAGATTTACAGTTTTTTATGCTCTCTCATCGCAATCGTAAGTCTTTTTCTTTGGGCTCGGCCAACTCTGTGAAGTAATTGAATCGATCTCTTTTTTGCTTTAACTTCATCCTTTAAAAAGTTTAGATAAAGAAAAGGCTAGCTTTAAGTTAGTGCTGACCGGAACGACTTTTTTTACTTTGTTCGACAACTCGAAATGCCGTCTTTTTGTCATGTATAATATCATTGTTCGTTTGTAATTCAGCCTGACCAATCATTTTACAATGAGCATTCCCCTTTGAACGTAAACCGTCTTTTTGCCTTTTTCCTTTGGAGCTTGATGAAAGGGAGAAAACAGAGACGTGTTTTGCTTCGTGAGTCCGTGACAAATTCACGAAGATGGAAAAGATAGAAAAGGAATAATGCAAAGTTGGCGTTATCAAAAAACATATTTTTTCCTAGACAGTTGCATGATCCCAAAACGCAAATGAGCAATGCAGTAAAAATTTATTTCAAAAACTGGGCTTGTTTCTCACTCAGTTAGCTTAAGCAGTTGATTATTGTTAAAAAGCAGAAAATTGTTGCAAACTCAGAGACTCTCTCATCATAATAGGATTTACTAGGGAGTGAATGAAGTAATATAAGATGTTTAACAACTGTCATAGAAGATTTTACATTGCTTTAGGTTTTTTCAAGCGTTAGCGTATTTCTGTGAGAGAGAGATATGATGATGTCGTCGCCGGCTTGATGATGGTTGACTACCGTTGAATGGAAGTGAATTGAATTAAGACCCCCCATGCATTGTTCCATTTCGTTCATGTGATGATGAAATTGTGATAGCGAAATTGTTAACAAGTGCAAAACATTTAGCTCATCAGTGTACAGATTTTAAGCCCCTATAGCCTCCCGTTCCCCTGTTTAATATTCTGTGGTAAATTTGATTTTAGGCTAGATTGACAATAACTGTGATGATGGGCTCTACACTTAATCAAATTCTGGGGAACAGCGTGGACTTCTTTGTAATCAAATTCATAATAAGACTAAACAGCTTGTCTACAACAAAAGGTATATATAAAGCGCACCTCTCCGAAAAAATATACTTATAATTTGGCTGGTACGCTCCTCTCTGATCAATTGCAGCTAATTCAGTTGGAGTGGAGGTATGTACGCTGCATGCTGAGCGCTCAGTTTATTCTACATTGGATTTCAAAAGCAAATTGCTGATCAGACGAAAAAAAAACTTAATTCAGAAACAATTTAGGCAATACGTCCAATTCAATGGGATTCGCTCCGAGGTCCATTTCGCAAATTAAATTTTGCCATTTTATTACCTACCGCGCTTAATGTCTACTCTAAAAGTTAGACATTTTACTACACCGCTATTTATATAATTTACATGATAAATAGCTAAAACAGGATTTCAATAATGGGGTTTCGAAAATCGATTTCAAGCTTAGAGTTTTCTACGAAATTACATTCCTTTATTGGTTCCACCTTTGCTTTTAAAAATCTAATGCCATGATTGGAAGTGACAGCAGGTTACATCTTTTCCAAAGTAGGCACGTAATTTAGATTTTGTTGGGGTACAAGCCTTCAAGCCACGATGTTTGAACCAGAACTTGGCCACAAGGCATATCATTTAGCGTTTGAAATGAATTTCTGTGAGTTCATAGTTCCAGCCAAAGTACAAAGTTTTTCGTAGCAAAATACAAACTACTATAATGCAAAACATTTTTCCTTATTAAAATAACAAATCAGTCTCTATCATCATGATAATCATCATCCCCCTGGAAAATTCTTCTGGAAAGAGTTGCATTTCACTTGATTTGTGATGGAAAGATTTTCCTGAAGGTTAGAAAAATTTGCTGCTGCTGATTTCTTTGACATTGACTGACTCTCTGCGGCTCAAGCTTTAATTTTAAATGAATGAAAACAAGTGGCACGATTTTTCCTCCTGACAGTTCACAAAGTGCATTTGGGCTTTAAAAATGATTATGCTTTGCCTGCAGCCTGAGTCTGTCGGTGTCATTCGCAATTACTATAATTTTTCTTGGAGGTATACTATGAAGCGTGCTATTTGCAGATTTGCATTTAAGCCAATATTAGCTTCCATCAAGTTTATTTGCAGTGTATCTAAAAATACTACAGTGAAATGAGTAAACAAGGAGGAAAGTTTATGTTGCAAAACTCTTCAACTTCGTAGTACCCGTGCCTCAAATTAGGATGTGATATTTAAAGGAGGAATTCAATGAAAAAAAATCAAGGATAAGCCATACCATAATACTAGCGCCGCGGATATATAGTTTTATTCACGAAATAAGACAAAATAGCTTGAGCCGCGGGCAGATTTCTCCATAATTGAGAATGGCCTTATTTCTACGAGAAGTTTTAGCATTCAAGCCCGAAAATCGTGACTGAGCTATGCATCCAATTTGGTTAACTCTCAGTATGCATCCAAAGATCAGGAGAATGATAGGCTTTGCTTAGCACCTGAGTCAACAATATAAACATCCTTAGAGACGCGCAGGCTAATACAAGGATGTAATACTGTCCTTAGTAGGAAGTCATTGTAAGATTGTGAGAAGACCACCTATAATTATCATTTTATGTAGTTTCTCAAAATCTACCTAGTCATTTACCACTAAACAAATTTACTCAGGGTCAAGACTGTTTTTTTTAACAAGATAGATATGTTAGTACAGACCCTACCACCAAACATAATATCTAAATTTTTGCAAAGTATCATAAAAGAAGAATTATATTTTTTCTGGGTTCGTGAAATAAAAACTTATTACCCCTATCAAATTATTCTACTCTTTTTGGCACAGTTCTGTCGATATTTTTTATACAATGTAGCAACACTTGTTTGCTACCATATTGTTATTTGATTATTTGCCATCTCTTTGAGTTCATATGAGGAAAGGTTCATATCATCTCATTTTTTGTTGAGAGAGCAGCAGCGGTGAGGAAAAACCACAAGAGCACTTTTATTGGTATAGGTGTTACTCTTCTTTGATTACTATGGAAAAAGTGTACATGTCAGAAAATGGGAAATGTATCGATTACTGACGGATGTATTTCTCTGAAAGCTCTCAAGTGCTTGCTTTTCCCACTAGCATTTCAAAAAGGTGAAGTAGGTTAACAAAAACCATATCGATGAAAATAAAATGTATAAATCCTCGATCCTCGGGTGTACAGAACATTCGGGGTAATGTGATACTGTAGACTGGTTTTCATTCATAATTTCGAGAATCTCGTTATTTTATTTATTTAGCGGTATTTTTAGTAGTTGGAGCCTGCCTAATGAAAGCAACTTGATCGAGTTTATTAATTAAAAACTTATATTTTATTTGTTATCGAACATGGTTTTGCTAACCAAAACGTAGAGTGTATCGACAGTTTTCTAAAAGTAATTTCCTCTGAGAGAACAGGTCGAGGTGGGGAAAAGTAGTACACTTTCGTTTCATCTGCGGCTGCTACCGCTTTTACATTTCAATTTCAGCTGCTGTTTTGCAAGTTATACGAATATTTTATTGGGTTCGAAGGGAAACTGCTACTTGCTCGCTAATATTTTTGCTGTTTTTAAACGAGCCTTTTAAGCTGATAAATCTAGTTATGTTGACACTTCCTCTAGGAAAAACACAGTCGTTTGCATTGGTTAAACACAGAGAATTATCGTCGTTATGCTTTGTTTGCCTAATTGCTTGCCAGAATGCATAGATTAATCCGGAGCCTGAATGCGAGGTAGTTGCTACTCCAGGATGCGGAATTTTAGGCAAGTAGTGCAAAAATTACAATTTTAATTCTAGCTTAAGCCATTACATGCCTTCTGTTTTGGTGATGTTAGGAGGAAAAGCCTATTTTGATACGAATCGTTTCCTCCAGCTTACATTTATCCTTGTAGCAAAAGGAAGTGGGTCAAAATGTTGAAATTTTTATTGCATAATTTGCATTATTCTGAATGAGTTGGAGGTATTAAATTGACGCTAGGAAAAAACAGTCATTAGGAGTCGAGGCAGCTGTTCATGGGCCAATCCTTCCTAAGCACAAATATCAAGGATCAAATTCGAAAATACTCTAAGAAAAAAGTCTTAAGGAAATCAGTGGTGTAATAATATGAGCTTGAAATGTATTCAGCTTGGAGCGAGTGTGAGAGATCAAGTGTCTCGCTGATGCCAATGATGAGCTCATCCACAGCTTTCTTCTCTCTTTTCTGATGACTGAATAAGAATTCGAATCCTTATTCCTTAACTTGTGCTGGATAAATGGAGGAATGAAAACCATTTCCCTTCATTGCCGGTATAACTTCAAGTGTACTCTTAGTCTCTTCTTGGAATTTCTAATAAGGCCATAACGATCGTCTACACTTTGCTTGTCAAGCACCCATCTCTATTCTAATCTCTTCGTCTTCACACTGTATACACTTCACGCTTGGAGCGTACACTAAAAGTGCGATATCTTCGTTATATGCGCGTCTATATCACCCGCTGATTATGCTGACTTGCACGTTTCTCACTTTTCCAAGAGTATTATATCACCCATTGTGAGAAATATTTAATCTGAGTATATTTCTTAGGTGTAGTAATAACTGATTTAGTAGAAGATGGTCCATTATCTTCGACACATTTTTTGTGCTTGTTGACGGGCATTTCAATTTCTTGTTGAGAGTTACTTATCTCGTTACTATGAAAAGTGCCAAAATTATGCCATATGTGTCACTCATCATTCATCAAAGAGTAAACAGGTACGTAATCCTATTTTACGAGGTATGGCGTTGCGAACTTGGCTGATTATAAGTATGACGATATAGAGGAGGATGGCGATAAATCTTCCCCTGAAGGATTATTCACGAGCTATTATGTTTTGTAAAAAAAGAAAACAATCACAGCACGCTGCCTCGAGCAAAAATAGACTTCATGATTGCATGATTAGTGAGATATCGTTCAACCAAAAAAAAATCCTTTGGCTTTTGCGTATCTTATTTAGAATGCCTGGCGAGTTTACTAAATAAGCTTTAAGTGGCTTTGAAGGGCATTTTCGTTGGCGAATTATTATGTTAATGTTGTTCGGACGAATGACAATGACAAACTTGAGATTTTCCTAGAGTTGATTGTATAAGTCAACAATGTCTGCATAAATTTCACATAACCATGTGCTGTCTCATGTCTGTGGCTTTGCTCAAGCCCACGTCAAGTAGGCAACCAAACGTAACGTAGTAATACTACCAATGATTATACTTATGATTATGAGTGAAAAGTCTACTTACTTAAACTTAATTATCGATAATTTTGTATAATAATAATAACTGCTCCCGTGTTCATATCTTGCCATTTTGTTTTGAACTTTTAGAAACACGCTGAGGAGGAAATACCCTTCCAAGTAAGAGGCAGACAACCCATCGACACAAGTAAAATTTAGAATCTCCATTTGATCATAAAAAGTCTCCGGAATCATATATTTTCCGAGATCGTGACTGCGACTGAAGCTCCTTAAAAGTGAAGATTCCCACCCAAAAGGAGGAGTAATAAGCTCAGAGTTTAATCTTGTATTGTGGTCAGTTTGGAAGCGTCCGTGGTGGTCTGATTGAACCTGCTACTGTAGATGAAATAATAGTAGAGATATTGTCATCAGTAATTTAACTGTCACTTGCCCAAGCTACTGGATATATTATGAAATATAGTTTTCCTATATATTAATGTATCTTGGTGGACATTTTCCTCTCAAGAGTAAAATGTAAGTGCACGTTTGTGCAATAAATCGAGAGGGAGCCAGCACGAGTTCTCTAAACTGAAAGACGCAGAGTACAATCCCCGCAATAAACTGCAACCATAACTAATGCGAATGACAAGTCGAAATTTTATCGTTCTTGTTCGAACACTGCTTGATATCCCTTTTATATCTTGTTTTTAGGTCAATTTGAGTCTTCTTCTTTTGTGAAAACGTGTGCAAAAACCCCATTTTTCTAAACTGTGCGTTTCACATTTTTTGTGAGTGCTGTTGAGTGAAGGATAATATATAGTTGATTCTTGTTCAGTTTCGATGATTTATGAATTAAGGGGCTTTGGCCTTTTGTACAATTTTGTAAGTCGTACGATCCTGTACGTTTCGCTGAAACTGACTACCTTCCTGTAGGAATGTGACAATTGTGAGAAACTATTAGCGAAGAAGAGTCTTGTCAAGTGTAAAGAAAATAGTGGTATTCAGAGGCCAAATCATAGTTGGAAAAATGGGTGCGTTCAGATTATTAAAAATGGATTTAATCCATCCTCGTGAAAATGAAGTTGGAGGGAACTCTGATGTAGATAACAGTTGCTGCTTGGAAGGTAGACAAATGACAAAAGTAAACAGTCACAATAGTCTTCGTGATACCCCTAATCATCAGAAGAGACTGCAAAGACAGAGTAATTTGTCATCTTTATCCTACCCATTGTACCCCACTCTCGGAGCGTTTCTCTGCTTTCTCCTTGTGACAAGCACATTCTCTACTCCAGTGGATGCCATTGGAGACCCTGTGTATATTCGGTCTAATGGATACCTTCAGCTTCTCAGCTCTGACACTTTGAGATGGTTTAAGGGCACGGCGAAAGAGCCATTGAATCTGATGAGACCCAACATGGAACCTGCTGTCATTTGTCGAGTTTGGCATACAAGTAAGTCCATTATTATAATGTCATCGTATCTCATCCTTTAAGGCAAACGGATTTTTTTCAAAAAAGGGCGACGGTAAGAAAATCCACGTCGACGGAAGCCATGGCTGAGTAAGATATTTTAATGGTATTTTCTCTCTGTTAACACTTTGCTTGCGCTCTTTAAGGTTTGCGGGGAGTTGGCTTAGTCTCTGAAGACCAAAACGTGTGCAACATCAGCACTCAAGAAGGGGTTCAAGGATCGGACAAATACCAAACTTTATCGACCTCCGCAGGTATACACGGATACAGATTACCATTTATTGAAAGCTCCGTTATCATTATTCATAACGCGCTGCGATTCACCCTTTAGCAAAGATTAGCCTTACACGTGCCGTAGCATCGTTATAAAAATAACGTTTGGACGTTTACTTTTCCTTCCTAGTGGCATTTTGTTTAAATTGCATAATATCGTTACATAATAATTAATTGACATTTCAGCCCGCTTGGTTTGGAAGTTGTGGCAGCGACCAAACCCTCCCCCAGTCGGAGCAGTAGCCATTTCCTTCAAACCCGCGAAATTTCTCGCGACGGATTTAAATTCCACTGTAATCGGTTATCTGGATCCTACGAAAAATCTTGGCTCTGGCGTTTTCCCCAACGAGGCTGAACCAACCACGAGCTGTCTTGTCTTGACTGAAGTTGAGCCTGAAAGATATGAGTTGAGTGAAGTACAACTAAAACGTAACAAAGGTTTCATCGAGGAGGATATTGTTTTGGCATATGGACGATTGAAATATGAGCTGCCGTCATCAACTGGCAGTAGCAACAGCGGCTCCATCAATTCTCCAGTGGATAATGACTGGTCGTCAGAAAATGAACGTAATTCTGACTCTGTAGTCCAACTCAAGCCGGAATCCAATGAAATCGGAGGGTTAGTAGTGGGAGATCTCGGGAATAAAGGAAAAGTTGAGAGTATATTGTCATACGAGACAAACACTTTGGACAACTGGGGTCAGGGATATTTAATGGCTAAAGGCCTCCACACTTCCATCAAGCTTGAGGATGGATCGACCAAAACTATCGAGTGGGGTATCCCTAGCACGCAAGCAGGTAATTTGACTCTCTTCACTTCACATTCTCAACGCATCTACCAAATCTGAACAATTTTTCACGCGCTCGTGGCTCACCCATTCATAGCTTTTCCTCTCAAGAGTTGCTTAGCTTCTCTCATTTTTCCTCCGTCTATTTCCATCATTCCATTTACGCACTCAAGTAATAATGGTAAGAAAAATGCCGAGGCAGAGACGGGGCGAAAGTAGCCTTAGTAGTTTTTCTTTCTCTTCATATTACGTTTTTTCGGTTTGTAGATAATAGGGAATAGGATGTTTATTCAACGGGAGTTGGTAGGATTTCTCCAGTTATCCTTTTATCATCCTTACCTGACTGAGCCAGAGAGCGTAAGTATTAAAAAGTAGTGTGTATGGGCCACAAGCTGTGTTGATACGTTTAAAGTATCAGATTTGTTTGTGAAGCAGTCCTTTATCTTTACATAATGTATATTACTTCAATCTGGCTCTCTAGAAACAAAAAGGCAAAAAAAAAACTCTAGTGAATGTACGTCATATTGCGGTAGGAAAAAAAATACTCTGGCTTATTGATTTTATGGCTTCGCTAAATGGATGATCTCTGTACAGGCAGATGTTGAGTTTTAGTGGTAAGGGACTTTATTATTTTCCTTATGTATCCTATATCCTATTACCCTCAGAAAGTCACATTTAGTCAGAGACCTACGTGTTTGTTACCTACACCATGCAAAACAAAATGCTATAAACTTTTACGTAAGCTGGAAGAGAAATTTGGGTTATCTGGAAGAGAGCTAGTTGCGTTTTTTTATTTGATTCGATTTTATTCCAAGTGACAGAGACCTGCCTGTCTAAGGTAGCTAATATCTTCCTGTGAGAGGAAGCTAGAGTGGGCTTTGATGCTTGAGGAATGAATTTTGTGCACATAACATCAGCTTCATATAGCTTCATGCTCCATAGCCTTCAGCAATGATCCATTTATAAAACGTATTGTTGCCCGGATTGATTGCGTTTGGCGAGTGTAAGTGATAATGGCAAATGTATAAACTTCACGTTTGTTCTCCTCGGGTCTATTTTCTCTTGACGGTTTTTTTTCATTTTATCTTCCATTATTGTCTTCTTTTTCTATTACCAGGGAAAACAGAGACAATGACGGCAGTGGCGGAGCTCGCTCCTGGAACGGGAGTAAATGTCACACTCCGTGGAACTCGAATTGATGGGGAAATGAGCTACTGGGCTACTCTGAAAACAATCTTTAAGGACGGATCGTCCTCTACACGCCTCTTGGAAGGACACCGACGTGTCAAAGATATCCAAGATATCCGATTGGAACATAGTAAAATCTATTTTTTGTTTAATGACTCCATCGTGCCAGATCCTACGACTACGACAACTTCTACAACCACCACACCAATCCCTATGGACTTGGTGGAGGGTTTAAGTGAAGAGGATGAGGATGATGATGAGGAACCTCAAAGAGAGAATGCTTTACCGGTTGAGAGTCGAAATGAGTTTTTGGCAGACCAGGGTCATAATCACGATCATGGTTTTATGTCTTCTCATCACGAAAACTCTAATTCACCTGCGGCCAGCGTGGCAAGCGGTGCTGATGGTAGAACATCACTCTACGCTCTCTTGTCGTTGTCAACAATTGTTGCCCTGATTGAGACCATGACTCCCTGTGCCATCATTTCACCTTTGACAAGGCTTAGCTAAAGGATCAAACCAGGAAATTGAGGAAAACCACAGATTGATTCAGAACATGAATCCTTATCAATGGAGCTCGTTAAATATAAATCATATTATAGCTATTGACATATATTAATGTGAAATGCAATTACATGTATTGTAGACGTGAACAAAAAAAATATGCTACTTGTATCATATAATTATTATGAATGTATATTCTGCCTTTTACAAAACACGTATTATACGTAATACCTCCTATGGTGTACGCAAACAATCAGCAAAAAAAAAGAAGAGTATATTCTCCTGACAAAGAGCTAATCCAAAAAGATAGGCATTGATTCTCCATTATTTTGACCACCATCAGATTAGACATTTTTCTTTTTATCTCGTGTAGATCTTTATCGAATATCTTAATATTACATATTTTTAATTCCTGTGTTGCGCTTTAACTATATAGTTGTTGTAGAATTTCGCATCAAGTTTTTATTTGAGTATAGTCATCTATATTATATAAGTCACATGAAAAGGATTTATTGAAACAAGTGTATCCTACATTGCATGAAGTTGAAGTTGATGAAAAGTAAAGGGATTGCATGAAAATGAGCATTATCTCGTTTTTTCGTGATCCATCGAGTAATTTTTTGAAATAAAAGTCTTAATGAAAGAAAACAATCAAGTGCTTTTAACGACCATGTTAAGAAATAGTATTCCTAGTCTTATAATCATGAGCATCATCACATATTATATTTAAAACTCATCTTGTTATAAATTCATGCCTATTAAAGTAAATGGGATGTTCGAGACATTACCTCGCCATAAGAGTTTGTCTTAAAATGTGTACGCTTGTGTGACTTTGATTGACTTTTTAAGTGGTAAATTGAAGAAAACTGTGCATCCCTTTGCTTGTTGCTACCTGCTCTTGCTGTTTACTAGAGTCCACCTTTAATTCTTTTGTGAGGCGATGACCTTTCTAAGAAGCTACCAAATAGAGCATTATGTTTTATGAAGCTTCATGACAGGGCAATTACGATGGTCCAGCATATAATGACCTTTTAAAAACCTCATGTTTTCCGAACTTTTGCAAACTGAACTGTCCAACTATAATTTTCCAGTTCAAGCTAAGATATTGCAATTTAAATAATCTCCAAACTTGCTGAAAAATAATGATACTGACATGATTCAATTAAATCACATGGCATTTTAGTTACTTTATCCCAAAATAAAAAACAATTTCTATTTTTAAATTTTCAAACTAAAGTACGAAAGGAATGCATACTTGCTGGATTCCATACACGATGAAATATCACTGGAGCGAAAACATTCTGTTTGTTTTTCACTTTGTCCTCTATTATATTATGGCCATTAATATGTAAAGGCGCGGAAAACTCTGAAATTTCCCAATTGAGTCATACAATGTCATGCATGTAACTCTTACTGCTTTCCAGAATTCCATTGCAAGCCGGACAGACCTGGTACTCTCTGCCTCCACTATAAGTACAGCGTGGGAGCATCTAAATCTAAATAGCTAAACTTTTGATCGTTACAAATTTCAAGAGATTTGCTGGTCTCCATAATAAGAAATAAAAATTATGGTATGCTTATATCATTAAAAATTATCTTGCTATTTGGAAAGTTTTTACGCGTAATGAAAAATAAAATTGGGTCATATAGACTTATAGGTTTTGTTTAACACAAACTCTCTGCGTTTTCCTTTCATACTTGTAATGGATTACCCCATCCCGAACACTACTGCTCTTTCTCATTCTCAGCATAAATCATCAATCAGAGTTTTCTGTTTAGGTTTCCTTTTTCTTTTGCTCGAGTAATTATTTCCAATTAGATTTTATGAGGGTAACTTTTTCACATAAGCCAGATCATCACACGACAGTTTTCGCGAGACAGTAAAACAACAAAGGCAATGTTCTGATCTTCTTTTCGCGAAAATCTTTTTTCAAGCTATTTCTCAGCTTCAGAGGCTTAACTACAAATAGAATGGCCATAATATATTATCAGTATATTGCAGTCTTCACAATTTCGCATCCATACACTCTATGCGGTTATCAATCTTGAAACGGGATTGCCAGTGTGGTGCTACGTCAGTTATAAAACTCATTTCATTCTCCCCGCTTCCCATCACAAGAAATGAAATGTTGCTTTTTCATTTTGAAAATTGTGCTAGACATGTATCACGGATGGTAGTAGATTCCCGTTGAAATGCACGATTTCAACAGATCTAACCGACAGAACCCATAAAGAAAAATGACTAATGTACAGACAAAGTGAGACCAACGGGATTCGGATGAAGATTTATCATCAGTTTTCAACTTTTCAACGCAATATTGGTTTTTACCTTCGTGTCAACCTTCTGTCTTCATTCCATATTCTCATAGCGTTACACGTTGTCAATTGGGTAAATCCGTGTACCTGCTGAATTGTCATGAAAGGTTAAAGTTAGAATAAAAACTGGTTCCTCAAAAAATTTAAAAAAATAACTAAACTCTCAGAAAAAATTATCTAAAGCGAGGAATTTTATTTATAAAATATTCTTATCCAATCGCCCCCTATAATTACTAGAGTCATTACGAATAAATATAGCTTTAATGTGAGGAGCACACGGGGAATACTTTTGGTTCTGAGGAATTTCAGATAAATATTAGAAGCTGTCAAGCCGCTTTTATCTTACTGGCACAAAAAGACAGCCAACAAATTTTGTTATACGTAAAAATCTGCATAAAGTTTGAAAAAAGAAAGAAGCTTTGGGATTTTGAATCTATTAAGAGTTCACAGGTGGATGCGCAATGATTAATGACTACAAAGTAACTTCAGGAATTTAAATCCGATTACCATAAACCCAATCTTAGAATTCGATCTAACCGGATATTACTCTCCCAATTCTGCTGGCATCTAGAAAGTAATAAACTCAGAACAAAGTATAACTAGCTTTAGTAGGTTTACACGTAAGAGAAAAAGAAATCCATTTGTATCGCATCGCCCCATTAAGTTTCTTTAAGAAGCTCGCCGACCATCCTTCGAGTAACCTAGTTTTTTGTGATGATGATCATCATGATCTGATAATGACTTTTTAAATCTCATTAATAGATGTTGTGTTGTGACACGAAATCGCCTTTTGCATATGCTCGGTAATTAGCAAAAGCTTTCCTTGAAAATGTGTACGAGTTTTCCCTTTAGACAGAACACTTTAAATATCTGTTGATGTTGATATGTTGTATCATTTATATATTCTCGTGAAAACATAAAAGCTTGTAAGAAGCAGAAGACTAGGAATTAAGAGAGATGATGCCGTTATCACGTTTCGCTACGTTCATTATCAGCGTCAAGAGAAGATCAAGGCGTTTGTTTATCTCTTTATATGGACTTATACATTTAAAGTTTATTAAGTAAAGATGACTCCCTTCTCTTTCCTCCCTTTCTGCTAATTACATTCGTGTATCAAATGTACACTTAAGATGCGAAGATAATAACCTGTGACTCCAACAAATAAGACGGGAAAAGGCGGAAATAAAAAAGTTCTTAACAAATATGCAAGATAACCACACTAGATTAAACCTAAGCCAAATTATGTGTTAACTAGGGTAAAATGTAAAATGAGTATATTACACTTGAAACTTGTAAACATTGAATAAATAGGATTCAATTGTCATTGATGAACTTATCTTCGCCTTTTGTACATTGCGGCTTTGCAGATAAAACGAATGCTTCATATCAAAAATTGGTAAAGTACTTTAGGAATGTAGAGTTGGTCATGCTTAATTAAACTTATCGTCTCAAAGTGAACGTTTCACAAGTGAGACATGCACACTTCTAAAAGGTGATATTTTTAACAATAAGGGAAATCCAACCATTTGCAATATTCAAGGAAAATTAACTCCTAAAGTTCACCTTGAGTAGTAAGTAACTGTTACTACTACAGCGGAAATGTTTTTTCATTAGAGCATAGCGGACTATACAAAGTGATCCATAATGTATTTTACTTTCAGAAGATAATGACGACAAACGATAATAGCCAAATTAAAGAAGAAAAGCGAACTAAAGCAAAGTTGTAATCAAGGGAAAGAACAACGGCAAGTAAATGGCTTTTATGGTTCATTTCATGGCGATATCCTTCGTTTTAGTCGGACAAACGCCAACAGCTTTTTTGCACTTGAACTTCCAACTTCCTAAGTGGGTTTATTCACTCAAAAACTAGATTGTCCGCTGCGTAGTACTTTTCCCAAATTACGGTGGTAAAATAAGTTGAGCAAAGTAAGTAACTCTAACAAAACTAATTAGTCCATTTTCACTCAAGACAGTGTAGTTTGCGCTACACTTAGTTTAGTAATGTTATTACTTCAATCGAATGAAGTAACAATACTCAAAACAAACTCTTTGCTTTTAGTACAAGTCAAATTCAACCATAACTTTTACTTATAACATAGTCTGATTAAGTCCATTCTCTCTAATATTAGGTGACATTTGCTAGACTGTCCCCAGGTGAATTTCATGATAATGGTCATATTAAAGAAGACATAGAAAATAATTTAGCTGGAGGTCCTGTCGGAAATCAAATTTTTGGGAGAAGATGGAAGTCTATATTTGCCTCGTTTATAATAATGAATGTTCATATACTCCACATTTATATTGAATCAACCAAAATACAAATCTAATTAAATAAGTCTACTTTTCCTTAGTCACACAAAAGCTCTAAAGGAGACAATCTGAAATTCAGTGAAAAGGTACGTTTTGCGTGGAAACACCATCTTTCCCTCCATATTTGACATTTTCTATAAGGTAAAAGCAGAGGTAATTGGTAAAAACCTTAGGATAAAGAAAGGTAAGTTTGTAGGTGGTATCTAGGTGATATCTATTCCCAAACTACACTTGTGCGTTAAATGAACCTTTAAATTACACGGGGTGTCTCCCAAGAGGAAAGAAAAAAGACCTTCCATTAGTATAGTTAACATTTCCCCACTTTCCGTACCGCCTCTTCCCTCAGTTGATTTTCACCATAAAGTTACCTCTCCTGGAAATAAAATTTCCGGGAAAGAAAAGAAAATAACAAAAATGTGGGGCTTGTGCACACTTACGGGCTTCCGATTGTGGTTTCTGTAATGCGATACTCTTTGCTCTCTTTCTAGCGCGTAAAGTATCTAATAGTTCTCGTAACAACGTTGACGTAGTGCGTTTTACACACAAACTTCATTAATGTTTCACTCTATTACAGAGTCTCCATCTTTTCCCCGTGCTGATTTCTCTTTCTTCAAACAATTTTATTATTATTTGCTTTGTTTTAGTTTAGGCTTGATTTTCTCCTGAACTAAAAAAATAAGTGTAGAGCGTGTAGCGAGTATTCTCTAAGGGTTGAGATTTGTTTTACTTGTCGAATTTTTTTCGCTTACTCTAACTCAAGCATTTTTTACCTGGAAAAGAGGTGCTTGCTAACAAGCTCGTGGTAAAGATTTGTATCAGGCTAGAAGCACTTTGTTCCATTAAGGTTCTCACTTCAGTATTTTCACTAAAGTGAAAGTCTGAGTATGTAAGGTAGCGGCATAAGGAGCAAACAAATAAAGAGGACATGGGCCAGAGAATGTATTATTGCCTGGAACAGTTAACCTAAAAACAAATATAACTTGGACGAGTTGAAAGGATCACCAGTAACTATACTTATTCCTAAGAAAAAAAACATCATTTATTACTTCAAAACTAGAACCGGTGTACCTATCTAGGTACTTAAATTTTTTTTACTGAGGGTTTTCTTCCTCTTTAAAAAAGGCCCCGCTCCCAACGGCAAAAATGTCTTTCACTGTTCCCCCCAGAAAAAGGAAATTGCGGTGAAGACATCCACGTTTATGGCATTTCCAGAAAACCAACAGAACTGTTTGTGTCCTAAAAAGAAGCTTCATTATTTCTTCCTCTTTTTGAATACAAAAATGCTCCTAAGCATTTCCTGGCTGGGACGTTTCAAGGTACCGTAATATCAAGCCTGACTGCATTTTTCCTAACAAAAACTACTTTGCGAGGTATACTTCCTTCCTTACAAGTCTCCAAACACCTTTATACAGAAGTCAAAGAATACGATAAATAAATAATCTACCAAATGTTTCGGAGTTTGATTTTTTTAAATCCTTAAACTAAAATTCCTTGTCCTACATTGTAAAGTAGAGTATGAGAGAGGAAATGCAGCTGCTGGACCAGCCACCCGTTATAATCGCTAAAGGTGTGTGTCTGTGGTGGTTTTCCGGTAAACAGCGGCTTACCGTCATATTGCATTAGTTAGGACTAACTGCGAAGCGAATAGGTATGGGATTGACGGTTTTGCATGCAGAACATGCTTTTACTCTACGTAATGCATTTTAAAGAAGCAAACTTTACATTATCATCTGACGTTATGTTGGAATTTATGAAACTTTTATGAGTGACATTTACACGCGCTTCAGTTATAGTCTGGAACATAGCCTAAAAGATAAATTCAGAGGACATTAGTCACAATTTAGGCTTGTTTTTTCAAAGAAAACTGTAAACTCTGCTCATAAACTGTGATATTACATTTTTCCAGTTGGAATAATAAAGCTAAGCTTATGATAATCTCAAGCACTGAAGCTGTCACAATGAAAAAAAAAGTTTAAGGCTATTTTGGCACACTTTACATTCAAACAAAATAAATATGAATACTAAGCGAATGAACATAAAAATGTAGTGGCAATAAAGGGAACTTTTGAAGAAAAATTTTCAGCCTATTGTATCGTAACAAATGTCTTGTCATGGGATAATATGCGTGAGAATGAGTACGCCCACATTGTATATATTCATGTCTGGAGTGCCATTAGCCTGTGGCACAATTCTTTTCAGGAAAGAGGAGATTTCTGAATTTGTTCTGTAAAAGAGAAAGCATTGAATATGTAACATTATAATTTCGTGGGGTACTCTTATTACAGTTGATTGATGATATTACATGATATTATCATTGTAATCTACAGAGCTACAAAAATTTCATCCGTGACCGAACGTTTCATTTGCTAAAGGACGATTTCCACCAGGATTGAAAAGCCAGGCTCTTACTTGGAATGCTCAGTCCATTTTCACAACGAGTTTCCCCCAGAAAGAAATGAGGTTTAAGCTCTGTAACCACAAAAAGGAAAAAACGTAACAGATTGAATTGCGTCTCATACAGCATCAAATCATCTTGTCATATATAAATAGGCTCTTAAGAGATGAATACGAGAAGTGCTACATAAGAATGAGAATAGAAAGCATAATGATATTACTACTTTACGGAGGAAAAAACCCATGTCTTTGGAAGCTGGAAACGTTCGCAGAAAGAAAAACATTCCCGAAGGACTTGCATGTGTTTGCTGTATGCTACGAGAATAGTAATGGGCAGAAACGGACCATTTTCTGGAGAGACGAGATGTTGAGTGCAGAATTAAGCTAAAGGCGATCATCTCTTCATCTTGGCAGAGAGAGGTTCAATGTTAAACCAAAGTGCAGTTTAGTAGCCGTACTTTTAAGAAGAGGAAGTGAAGCAGCTTAAAGAGTAATATGGTTGCCGGGCTTACTTCATTTCTGCTTTTTTTAAGCATTCAACGTTCTAAAACGTTGATGCAACATAAGGGGACTCCTGGTAACTTT